>JAOWMA010000134.1:0-112408 GCA_025962755.1 Colletotrichum tropicicola
AAGGTAAAAGGTAATTTTATAATATATATAAATAAGAGTAAAATTAAATAGATATTAACTAGTTATTATAAAGACTTCTTAGAAGAGATATATAGTATTATTAACTAAACTAAAGGTTAAGATGGGTAGAGGGGGTAGGGGGTAGGGGGTAGGGGGTAGGGGGTAGAGGGTAGGGGGTAGGGGGTAGGGGTAGGGGGCGTTAGATAGCAGTTTTGTCAGCTCAATTGGATTAATCACACAAAATTTCACACTTCGGGCCACCCCCCAGCACCTTCCTGCCCACCCGCAGTTCATCCGGCGCCAATGCAAGGCTGATGCGCCGCTGTAGTGTAAGAGCTGCACAGCGCTGAACCCGAAATTTTGGAGACGGGGCACCCTAGGGACTTTTTTTTCTTTTCTTTTTTTCCCTTTTCCCGTCCAGTGAGAGAGCCTCTGATGCGTCTCCGAAATCCAATCCCACCATCGTCGCCGACCCAAGTCACTTTGTCTACTTTTCGCCGAACAACCACCACCACCGCCCAAACACTGCCAGGCACATTGCCAATGCTTCTCAATCGGTGACCTCACGCTCGTTTCTGCAATTTTTTTCAACAGATGTAGCTCGCATCCAACTGTCGCATCACCCGGTCGATCTCCGCTGCGGGCGCAAAAGCCAAAAAGAGAGAGAGAGAGAGAGAGCTCCAACCCCTCCGCCGCGAAAAGCGAGAAAAAAATCCCCCCCCACCAACGTTCCGATCGGCAATTCTCCCGCCACGACAGACACTCACGACGTGAACCCCGGCCACTCGAGAGAGAAATAAATAGAGAAAGAGAGAGAGAGAGAGGGCCGTACGAAAAAGCGACCCGTCCGCCGCAATGGCCCCGACACCCCCCGCGGCGTCGCCCTCGGCGGCCACCACCTCGAGCACCGACTCCAAGCTCGAGGTGTGGAAGGAGACGCTCTACGACAACTTCCAAAAGGCCGGCGACGAGAACCACCTCTTCTCGCAGTACGACATCCTCGACTTCGACGTCATCCCCAACCGCGACACCGTCACCCTCCTCAAGGTCCTGCAGAGCCTGACCAACGACCGCCTCCTGATCGCCGTCTCGTCGCAGGCCGGCCTCGCCTGGCGATGGCGCTCCGTCGAAGATGCAGAGAAGTGCGTTCCCCCCCGTCCCCCTCTCATACTGCTCCAACCGCAATGCTAACTGCGCCCCCGCGCCTCCAGATACAAACTCTGCTCGACAGACGAACAGCGCATGGTCTACGGCGCCATCGACGAGGCCGGCGGCGACGGCATCTGGTCCAAGACGATCCAGCACCGCCTCAACATGCACGACTCGGTCCTCAAGACGGCCCTCAAGCAGCTCCAGGGCAAGGGGCTCATCGCCCCCTTCAAGAACGTCGAGCACCCCAACAAGCGCATGTTCATCAAGGCCTCCATGCGGCCCTCGGAGCGCGCCACCGGCGGGCCCTGGTTCACCGACTCCGCCCTCGACGAGGCCTTCATCGAGGAGCTGCAGCGCGTCATCTTCGACCACATCAAGCGCAAGAGCACCTACCACAGCACCGGCTCCTCGGCCTCAGCCTCATCCTCCCGCACCGCCGTGCCCAAGAAGGGCGTCCTCAAGGGCGGGCTCGACCACAAGGGCAAGAAGAGGTCGGCGGAGCAGATCTCGGGCGAGGAAGCCAGGGACGCCTCCTCCGCCGCGCCCGCCGTCCAGCCCCCCAAGCGCGAGCCGGCGTGCCTGCCGCTGCCCGCGGGTTTCAAGGAGTACCCCACCGTGCGGGAGATTGCGCGCTTCATCTCGCAGACGGGCATCACGACCGACACGATCCTCGGCGAGGAGGACGTGCAGAAGCTGATTGACGTGCTCGTGTTCGACGGCCTGGTTGAGCCGATCCGCACTGCGGGCAGGTTGGGGTACAGGGTGTGCCGCGCGCCGAGGCAGAGCACGACGGGCTGGGCGGGGCGGCAGGAGGGCGGGCCCGACGAGGGAGGGCCGGAGCCGTTCGTCAACGGGTACACGGAGGCGCCGTGCGGTCGGTGTCCCGTGTTCGACCTCTGCGAGGAGGGCGGGCCGGTGAGCGCGAGCAATTGCGTGTATTTCCAGCGGTGGCTGGGCTTGGAATAATGGACTATTATTGTACGGGGTGTGGGGGAGAGGGATGAATGGTCTTTGGGAGTACGACGGGGATATTTCTTTTGAGATTACTGATTCGCATCACGGCAGCATTGCATTGGCGTTGTTGGCACGACTAAAACAGGACACGGGCGGTACGGTTTGTCGAGGAAGTTTTAATCCTCCTCCAAAGCGGATTTAGTTTCACTAGCCGGGCTGGCTGTATAAATATACCATCCATGCATTTGATCAAATCGAAAATGGGCTTCAACGGAGATGAGAGCAAGTCTCGATTGGAATGGCTTTGATTGTGTGTCTCGACTGGGTGTGCGGGCTTTGTCATCATGTCACGGTGCATCACAGTCATGGCAACCGACAGTGGCAGTAACTTTTGTCTCGTTGGCTACCTATCAGCAGCGCTGAATGCCACCAAGACGCGCGACGGCGCGATTTCCCAAGTCTCGACCAAAGTGTCCTCCGCTCTTTCGCCCGACGACTTCGCCCCTCTCGGGACTACTACCGCCGAGGCAGGACCTTAACGTACAAAGAACCAAGCGAGGGGCAGTTTACAACTGGCCAGAGGCAACGATGGTGGGGCGCTTGCCGTAGCGGACGGTACCGCTGGAGGAGCCAGTAGCCTCGAGGGCCTTGACGATCTTCAGGGAGGCGTCGTCGGCAACCTCGCCGAAGACGACGTGGCGGCCGTTGAGCCAAGAGGTGACGACGGTGGTGACGAAGAACTGGGAGCCGTTGCTGGGAGGGTTTGTTAACGCCTTGTCCGGGGAAAGACAGGTTTTGGGGAGCTTACGTGTTGGGGCCGGCGTTGGCCATGGAGAGCAGACCAGGCTTGTCGTGCTTCAGCTGGAAGTTCTCGTCGGCGAACTTCTCGCCGTAGATGGACTTGCCACCGGTGCCCTGTGATCCTGTGAGCTGGCTGTTCCTCATGCCTTGATGGCGGGGGACAAGAGACGTACGTTGCCGCGGGTGAAGTCACCACCCTGGAGCATGAACTCGGGGATGATGCGGTGGAAGGAAGAGCCCTGGTAACCGAAGCCCTTCTCACCAGTGCAGAGAGCACGGAAGTTCTCGGCGGTCTTGGGGACAACATCGTAGAAGAGGTTGAAGGTGATGCGGCCGTTCTGGACTGTTGACGGAGTGGTTGGTCAGCAAAGCTTGGGACGGTGGCGGGGTAGCCGAGGGGTCGGGGACAGCGAGGATGGAGAGCAGAGTTTGGGCTTCTTTAGGGAAAGTGGGGTGATTTGGCAGCTCCGGAGCAGAGCATTGAGATGCTCGGGGCATTGGGAGAGCAAGTGGTGATGATGCTCGATGGGCTTTGATGGGAGAAGGAGCTTACCCTGAACGTCCTTGGTAGCCTTGTTGTTGGCGTCGAGGACGGGACCCTCCCACTCGAGGTCGAAGTAACTGCAGCGGATGAGTATGGCGTCATTGAGAAGCTTGCGATGCCTTGCGATGGGCGGGCACGCAGCACGGCAGAGGGGGAAGACTTACACCTGGGGACCAGACATGATGTTGGATGCTGAGAAGAATCTGACGGATGGCTTGGTGGTAGATGCAGACAGAGAAGTTGCACGGAGAGGTTTGATGAGGGTGGAAGGTCGAGAAAAGGGCGAGGGTGAAACAGAGAAGCAGGCGAGGTTATGGCGGGGTAGGAGGGGTCGCAAAAGGGTTGGTCTCATTTTTTCAACAGCTGGTGGAGGGGTTTATTGTTAGCGCAGGAGCTCCCCACTGCGGGTGCCGAAACAGCGAATGGGAGGCCGCGAAAGGGGGGCGAAGCGGGGGGCGTTAGTCACGTGAAGTCAGCTGTTGCTGAGGTCACTGAGGGAAGGTACTTGTTGGCAGGTACCTTTCGCAGGTACCTTTCGCAGGTACCTTCCCAGGTAAAGGTACCTCCACTTGGACCCGACCTGACGTTGTGACGGGGGGAAGGAAGTAAGGGCAGGGACGTGGCCGTGTGGACGTGGCTGCGGCGGCGGCGGCAGGGAGGGGGAGGAGAGGCAACGGGACGGAAAGAAGAGGAAAAGAGACGGGACAGTCGCACTGCTCGTCGTCCCCGTCCGTCTGGGCGGCAGCGGCAGCGGCACTGGCCTGGCCCTTGTTGCTCGTCTTTTCGCCTCAACTCAACTCAACTGCTGGCCGCCGCCCAAGAGCTGGGAGCGCATTGAGGGGGATGACTTCATCGGGACAGCACCCCTTCATGTGCCCCCCATTGGGCTTAGCTCGGGGGGGAAAACAGGAGAAAAACGAGAAAAACAGAGGAGAAGAATAGCCAAGACACCATGCCATGCCTCAGCTCAACCACTCCATTCCGTCCGTCGGCCAGACAGCCAGCAGCAGGTCGTCCGTCAGAAGCAGACGGCGAGTCTGTCGTCTCGCTGCGAGGCCGGTCGAATGGCTACGGCCAGACCGCGAGCTGCCGGTTTGGCACCGGTACCTGGATGAACTCGCGCGCAGCTCAACAAAGAGAGGCAAGTACCGCCGGCCAGCCACCCAGCGAGCCATTGACCCCCCGGTGCGGCACGGGCAGCAGGGCGATGCACGTCAAACCCGCCAGGACGACGCCCATTGGAGCGACAGGAGAGGGGAGGGGGGAGACAGAGACAGCAAGCCGAGACTCCAGTTCGGCGCGGCCAAGTCACCGTCCCCCCCTGGCCCACGTTGCCCTGGACACCCTGAACAGCGTCCGGAAGCTCGTGGAATCTTGGGTCTGGGAAGCGGGGATGGCGCGGACGAGGTGGACGTGGTGGATGGCACAGCAGCAGCAGCGGTGGGCATGGCCCGACGAGGCCGCACGGGATAGGACAGAAGAGGCCGAGCCGGGAGGCAATGCGTCGGCTGCTGAGGCCAATGAACGGACGGCCGTGGGAGGGATGAACAATGGACAGATGATTGCACCATCCATATCCATCCGCCTCCGTGCCTCTGCTCTGCCTGCTGCTGCTGCTGCTCGTCGTCGTGGCTGTCACCGCCGGTCTGGCCGTGCTTGGAGCTGTCCAGTATGGTATGCCGTGCCGTGCCGTGCCATGCCAGCCAACTTAGCTCGGCCTGGGGACGGACGTGCAACAGAACCGTCGAGCTGCAGAAGCTGCAAGCAAACGCCACAGCTCCAGCTCTCCTTCAGCTCTCGATCCGACAGCTCAATTGACTTGCATGCGAGCCGCCTTAGCCGTCCAGCCAGCTGCTGCTACTGCTGCTGCTACTGCTGCTGCTACTGCTGCTGCTCCAGCTGCTTGCTGCTCGTCCTGCGAGAGCCTTCATGTGGGAATGGGGGAGCTTGGTTGGGGATATATGTGCTGGGAAACTCAGGGGCTGACAAAAGGAACCAGTTCACGTACCTCGAAGAGCAGGATTACACGGCAAAGATAATGGTACAGGCACAGAAGAATAGGAAGATGAAGATTGGTGTTACACAGACGCCAAAGACGAAGACTTGGTGTCGCTGATGGTGGAAGAAACTGATCGTGCTGGCTCCAAGACCTCAGGGGAGAAAAGTTTTGGTGAGGCCAGGACCGACCAACCTGAGGAACGAGGAACACACTTTCAGCTGGCGGGCGGCTGGCGGGAGCTGCTGGGACAGGAGCACGGGCTCCCCTCAGCTAATTGGGACAGCTCCGGTAAGGACGCGAAGCTCTCAGCAGGCACGACGGTACCTCCACGGTGCTGTGCTCTGAGCCGTCAACTCTGAGTTTCCACAGTCACTGCCGCTGTCAAAACAAGAAAATAGAGCCGACGGCAGCTGAAACCCAATTGAGCAGAACTACGCAGCAGCTTCTCACATTGCCCCATCGAGAAACAATTGCTGTTCCGGATCGAGAGCAAGCTGGTCGAGCACTGCTGACATTCCGATCCACATCCCAGTCGCCCACCTCAGACCAGGGAGCTTCTGCCGCTCCTTCTCCTAAGTCCTGACTCTCCCTGCTTACCTAACCTCACCACCATCCACTCACGTGACCACGGCATCCCTTCCCCACATCTCCTTTCTTTCCCTTCCTCAGCCTGAGCCAATCTCGCCTTGGCGGAAAGAGCCACTCCCAAGTGACCAGCAGGTACGTACCCCCTGCCGCCGTGCCGTCCGAGGCCGACCTGAGCCTCTGAGCCTGAGCCTGAAAGTTCCAGGGTGGCCAGGACTGCACTGCACTGAGTTGCGAATCGCTTTGAAACGTCGACAAAGGAGCCAAGGGCAAACACCTTCGATCCTCACCAGCGCCGTCCATCTCTCCTCTGCCGCCATCGTCTTTTCCTCGCTCGTCCCCGCTACCACCGCCGCCATGGATTGGAATCAGCTCAAAGACTCCGTCTCCAACCTGACCCTGTACGACGTCAAGGCCGGAGTCCGGAAGGTCCAAAATGGTAAAGACCAAGTATCCAGTTCGCGATGCCCACGATGGCCTGCTGACCGCCCCCAGCCGTCATGAACTACACAGAAATGGAGTCCAAGGTTTGTTCCACCTGTTGAACGACATTGGGCGTCCATCTGACAATTGCAGGTTCGCGAGGCCACCAACAACGAACCTTGGGGCGCGTCGTCGACACTGATGCAGGAGATCGCCAACGGCACCTTCAATTAGTACCGTCCCCCCCTCGCCAGACCATCCGATTGGCAACACTGACGTCCTCCAAGTGCGACCCTCAACGAGATCATGCCCATGATCTACCGCCGATTCACAGAAAAGTCCGCCGAGGAGTGGCGGCAGATCTACAAGGCCCTCCAGCTCCTCGAGTTCCTCATCAAGCACGGCTCCGAGCGTGTCATTGACGATGCCCGCGGACACATCACACTACTCAAGATGCTGCGCCAGTTCCACTACATCGACCAGAACGGCAAGGACCAGGGCGTCAACGTGCGCAACCGCGCCAAGGAATTGGCCGAGCTCCTGAGCGATGTCGAGCGGATCCGGTCGGAGCGCAAGAAGGCTAGATCGACCAAGAACAAGTACACAGGCGTCGAGGGCGGCATGGGCCTCGGCGGCGGCTTCTCGAGCGGCGGCAGTCGATATGGTGGTTTTGGAAGCGAGTCCGGCGGCTACGGTGGCTACTCTGGTGGTGTTTACGGCGACGGCGGCGGCTTCGGCGGACAGGAGAGCAACGACTACGGAAGGACCCAGGCACACAACGACAAGTTTGAGGAGTACGACGAATTCGACGAGGGTGACAGGCCAGCCGCCAGCAGCTCCTCGGCGTCTCGGTCCAAGAGACCCGAGCGTGCGCCGGCCCCGAAGGCCGAACCGCCCAAGAAGAAGGAGCCCGAAGTGGACCTCTTCTCCTTTGACGACCCTGCGCCCTCCTCCATGCCCGCTCCCGCCGTGGCGCCAGCATCCTCCAACGGCTCCGGCCTGGCTGCTCTGTCGACAGCTCCTTCCGCCGCTAACGATGACGACGAGTTTGACGACTTCCAGTCTGCCACTCCTGCCACTACTTCTGCCCCGGTAGCCAACCCTCTTTCACCTCCCGTCATGACCTCGTCTGCGACGTCTGCTACTACCTTTGCTGCCCCGAAACCCGTATCTGCGCCGCAGCAGGCCAACCTCGGCAACATGGTCAGCATGTCTTCCATGTCACCCGCACCCAGCGGCGCCAACTACTCGGCGTTCAGCACCCCGGCCGTTGCGTCACCTGCAGCACAGGCCCCTAAGCCTAGCGGATACCAGCCCTCGGGGCCCAACTACTTTGGCTCCGTTCAGTCAGCCGTCCCCCAAAACACTGGTGGTTCCTTCGGCGGGGCTCCCGGCATGGCCGCCTCGAAGCCCGCGGCGGCTGCCAAGCCTGCTGCTGCTGCTACAGGAGGCGACGCTTTCGGCGCGCTGTGGTCCCAGGCCAGCGGCGGCGTCAAGAAGACGGGCACTCCCACTGCCGGTCCTGCTATGGGTCAGCTGGCCAAGGAGAAGAGCAGCGCTGGTATTTGGGGAGCTCCTGCCGCTGCGTCCCCGGCGCCGAAGCCCGCCGGCGGATCGTCGACCGGTGGCAACCATGGTCTCGATGACCTGCTTGGTTAACATTATAATGAAGACGGAGAGTAGAAGACGACAAGGACGACCTGCCTTGCCATCACAGCCGGCCCCCGTGAAAAAGAAGAGAGGCCGCCGGGTGAGGGCGAGGAAGGTGACATGTGCTGGTAGGCTGCTAGACAGGGCGTATCGGCGCGCAAAAGACTGCAACACATGAACCATCTAACTGAAATTTCAAAGCGAACCACCTTTCACATAAACAGTCCCAATGCGTCTCGCGAGTCGTGCAATGTGACATCACTCCGGCCAGAGAGCCGCCCACGTCTAACGCGTCTACACATGCGACTGGCGGTTGTTTACGACTGACGCATGACAATGACAGGACCTCACAAGCTATGCGGCCGACACGGCGACCTCGTGCGCCCACAATCCGACGCAATGGCGGCGGCGGCGGAGCGACGATCGAGCAGAGTCCAGACCGCCAACAGGCCCTCCGATGCGAGGTCCCAACAAGAATCCAAGCCGATCAAAGCAACCCGGCCATCCGCGGACCAACCGCCGGCGTCCCGCTACCATGAGGCTCAACGAGCAGCCCGCTCCCAGCTAATCTTGGCTGCATCATGCGAGGCCAAGCGCGGGTCCCAAAAAACCTGCTGAGGGCCCAGCAACGAAGGGTCCTCGTCAATGAACTATTGTCCCCCAGCCCAAGACATGCGGCCCAGGCCGGCAGCCGCCAGGCCCCCCCCGTTTCAGGTGTCGTAGCCCGCTGCTCACATCGCGATGGTCCTCGCTAGACTGTATGAACAGGCGCCTCAGCCTCTCCGTCGTGGTCCCACACCGGCCGCGTCTTGCGGCCCTCGTCTTCCCACTCGACCGTGAAGTTGAGCGACTATGACTCCACCGCCAGGTCGACTGGGAAGGCCGCCGCCGGGTTCAAGCAGACCCAATCAACCGCGGGCAAACCTCTCGACGAAACAGCCGCGCCGCTTGCCCAAATCCTGGACTGGCATTCTGAGAGGCTCTCCCCGCCATTGGACGCGCCTATTCTTCTCCTCCCCCCCACCTATCGTCCGTCTTTTTCTTATTTTTGTATCGCAGACCAAGACATCTCTGGGTGGATAGCGGATGTAGCTGGCCGTGGTAACCGCGTCGCTTGTCGGACGACGGTACGGATAGAGGGATTGATGACTCCACTCTCCCCCGTCTAAGCGCCGCGCGGCAACCCCCCGGCCCGGGGCCGTCATTGGTCAACACACGGCGGCTCCTCATACGCTGCTAGGTAGCCGAACTGCACTCTCCCATGCTTCCGGCCTGGGGGGTCCTCCAACGAACCACACACGGCTTCCCGTCAATCTTGAAATCTTTTTCTTCCCAGTGTACCGTGCCCGTGCCGTATGCAGGTACGGGCAAGGTATCCGCCGCGGTCCAGAACGCGCGCTGGATGCTCTGGAGGCTGGAATTAGCAACACCGACAATAACAACGGATGTAGAAACCCACAAGGCTGGCTGCCTGGCTGGCTGGCTGGTGGTCCTGCCGAGCGAGAATGAGAGTGATGCTCAAGTGTGTAAAATGAAGCAATGCACTTAGGTATAAAGAAGACTGATCTCTCCCTCCTTGGTGTCATCCTTTTTGGTTCTCTCTCTCTCTCTCCATCAGCCTCACAAAACACTAGTTACACCAGAACAAACACCGTCTTTTCCTTTTTTCCTCTCTCTCTATCTTTTCTTTCCTTGACTCTTTTTCCTAGGTCCATTTCCTGTGTCAAAGTCTTTTGGGGGTTTCTTTTCCATCCATCCATCCATCTCTTCTAGCCATTGCCCAAATTCGATTATCACGTCTCCCTTTTTTTTACCAAGTCAATCGAAGCCGAGGTCACGAAGAACGAACAGAAACGAATCGATACGATCGACTGCACTTTCTTTCTCTCTACAGTCATAAAAAAATCTAACGAATCTCCATCCCCTCTTTCCACATACAACAAATAGTCGCTACACGCAAGCGACGCCGTTCCCTCGTACAAAATTCCCTCCTCAACTTCTCCCGCCGCCGCCGCCTGCATCCCCTTCCCGCCCCGGCGCTTCCCCGTCCGCACGGCGCTCCACCACGACAGACCCCGCCCGAAGCTGACCCTCGTCACCCCCGTCTCCCTCCTCCGCAAGATGCCTTCGGCCCCGCAGCTCGGCGCCCTCGGGCACACCTTCACCGCCATGCGCGCCATGCAGTTCGCCTCCCTCGTCGCCGTCATCGGCATGACGTCCAACTTCATCTCCGAGATCAACGGCGCCGACGCGCTCTCGCCTCCCGTTCTGATTGGGACGCTGGTCGTGGTAAGTGTGGTCTATTATTCCTTTGGAGAAAAAAAAGATGTATCTCAGAGAAGAAAAATAACTAACACGCATCCCCCCCCAGTCCTGCATCGCGACGCTTTACATCGTCATCACCTACATCCTCTACTATGACAACATGCTGCCCCTCCTCATCGCCACGGGCGCCGACTCGATGCTCCTCATCGCCGTCATCGTCGTCGCCTGCCTCCTCGGCAAGCCCCTCTCGTACCTCAACTGCGCCGCCCTCCCCAAGTCCGGCAGCACCGCCAGCTTCATGGCCTCCGTCAACGCCAACATCAGCTCCGGCTCGGCGCTGAGCTACTTCATCTGGGTCGGCGCCGACCAGCGCACCTGCTACGCCATCAAGGCCGTCTGGGGCCTCTCCATCGCCCTGTGCGTGCTCTTCGCCTTCAGCGCCATCACCACCGTCTGCCTCTGGCGCCGCACCAAGCTCGTCCGCGCCCCGCCCAAGGACATTGAGGGTTGAAGGTGCGGCCGTGGCGGGGTGGCCGCGGGCTCTGCTTTCCCGGCGCCTCCCGTGAGGGAGGTCGGGAGGAGCCTGGGCACGACCGCGGTGCTGGCGAGGGACAAGAGGTGGGACAGCGACTCCGACTCGGACGCCGCCCCGCTGGTTCCCTCGTCCCGTACACCGTGGTTCCCGCCGCCGCCCCCCACGGCGCCCGTGCGGCACAAGCGCGTCCAGATCATCCAGGCGTCGCCGTTGCCCGTGCAGCCGCTGCCTGTGCTCCCCGAGATGATCGTGACGCCGCCGCCGCCGTCTCCAAAGGAGGAGACGGAACATGCGGTGCCCCGCAAGCCTCTCGCGCGCGCAAAGTCGAAGCGCAAGACCGTTATGGAGTTTATCGACGGGTGGTGGGACCTGGGATTGTTGGAGCAGCAGAGGCGGACGTTGCTCGCTCGCGCTGCTTCTCGGAAGGGTTGAAAATTGTCTCCGCCCAATGGTCGGCATCGTGTTTGTCTGGGCTTTTGCTCTGCTGGTAATAGAGATTGTTTCGGGATCTGGGCTTTTTTCTTGGGTAATGTCTACTGGGTAGATAGATTGGTTCTGCTCTCAAAAACGGTGGCAGGCTGCACTGTTTTTCGGCGTTCTTGGGGAATCGGGTTGATGTCCGCAAGTAATAAAATGAAAAATACCCGGATGTATCAGTCATCTTTCTGTGAGACCAGAGCCGAAAGTGTAGAGCACCCAGAAAGAGCACTTAGTTCCCGCCGAACGCCAAGAGTCAAGCAGTCGAAAACCAATGCCCAACTGTCAAAGGTTCACGCCAGGAGACAATCAGGTCAGCAGTACGGGATGTCCAAGAACCTTGAAGCACGCGGCAAGATCCCAAGTCTCATCGATGGTATCCCGCCGCGCCCAGATGTTCTCCATCACGCCGAGAGCTGCCCTGATAGAGCCAAAAACCTCCAAGGCACCCATCTTGCCGACCATCTCACGGAACATGTGCTCCTGAAGAGGGTTGGCGAGGCATCCAATGACGCAGAACGGCCACACGCAAGTCCGCAGACACACTGGGCTATGCAGCGAGTCGAGCAGCTCGATGGTCGCCGTCACGCTGCTCGCTGTCTCTGGACAGGACGGTTGCCAGCCCGACACAACGGTGGAGAGATAAGCGAGCGCAGCGTATGCCCAGATCTTGGTGTGAACCCTGGACGCATCGACATTGTCCGGGGTTTGCTGGCTTTGGTAGAGCGTCAAGGGGTCGGGCGGAAGTCGCGTGGTGTCGACATGGGTTGGGTGCGCCGGCGCGTGGTCCGTCATATTGCACGCTCCCGCGCGGCACGCGAGCTCGTTTGAGCCCATGAGCTGCGGGCACTGGTTGTCCATGCAGGCGATACCTTCGCGCAGGGCCAGCTCAAGACAGCCGGCGCGGGAAACGAGGTGCGTCATGGACAGGGAGCCGGCCCGGCGGTTCTCCTTTTTCCAGCCATCGAGGGCGGCGATCTCCCCGATGAGTTGAAGCACCCAACTCTGGCAGCCAAAGTATTCCTCCAGCCTCAGGCGCGGCTCAATTTCGAGACATTCCTCTTTTCTGGGGCTGAGCAGGTGGTGGTGGTAGTTTTGTAGTCGGGGCGCACGCTCGAGGGCCGTTGCAGAGATGATGTCAAAGTAAAGAAGGGATGCGGTAAAGAAGCGGAGAGCGGCCTGGTCGGAGCTCCAAGGCTTGTGAGAACCTGGCGGGAAGTGTACGCCTTGCAGTAGGGGAATGGCCATTTGGTGCATGGTGGGGTCCCAGTCTTCTGGCTGGAGGAAGATCTGCTGGAAGACGATGGTGGCGGCGTCCAGGTGCATCTGCCAGTGATCGTTGGAGGCCAGTGTGACGTCGAAGACTAGGAGCTGGACGATGCTCTCCAGGACGCGGCAGCTCTGCTGCAGCTGACCCTGCACACCGCGCTCGTTGATAAGGGCCATGTCGGAGCGGAGCTCCTTCAGGGCGAGGTCCAGTTGATGCTGCAGACTGGCAACACTCCTGATGCGGCACGGCGTGTGTTCCACCTGAGCTCCGTTGAGGACGACGCCGAAGAAGTGAGACGACAAACTGAGGGCTGTGTGGTAGAGGGCCTTGTTGTGGTTGAGAACATTCAACAGCCAGCCGCGGCCGCCCTCCAGCAGCGCCGGCTTGTAAAAGGGGAACAGAAACGGGAACACATAGTCCAGATAGATCATGATGAAGCCGAGGTTGGAGTCGTCGGGGAACGGGTTGGTGGGGTTCACATCCGGAGCTGGCTTCCACGTCCCGGGGCTAGGGTTGTTGCTGGCGGTCCATTCCGGGGTGTGCTGCCGCATCTGGTTCGGAGGCGACGCTCCCGGGGCGATCTCGGAGATGGACGACTTGACGGTGTCCAGCTGGAAGGCCGGGCTGGACGCATCCCCCGGCGTGTCGTGCACCGTGGACGGGCTGGTGGAGTTGGTCTCCTTGGACGAGCCGCCGTCGGCACTCAGCGCGGGGACCGAGGGGACGTGCTCGCTGTCCGAGTCGTCGTGGCCATGGACGCCGTCCACGTCGAGGCCCTGCAGATACTTGCGCTCGCGGCGGTTGTTGGCCTGGATCTTGACCTGCTTCTTGAGGTGGTCGGCCATCTCCTTCTGGCGCTCGCCGCCGTCCATCCAGTCGGGCTTGGTGTCGCTGTAGTGGCAGGTGATCTCGAGCGAGGCGCACCCCTCGCAGACGGGCCGGGCCTCGTCGCACTTCTTGCGACGCAGGCGGCACGTCCAGCAGCCCTCGGAGCTGCGGATCTTGGCCGAGGACGACATGCTGGACTTGAAGCGCGACCGGAGGCTGGTCAGCGAGCCCGAGGAAGGGTCCTTACTGCGGGAGAACATGACGAGACGCGGCGTCGCGCTGCCGCTGGCGATGTATCCGGGTGAGGTCGTGGTCAGTTGCGATGTGTCCTTGAGAGGAACGAAGGGGAGATGGCGATGTCATCAACGTCCGTCGTCAGTCGAACCACGCGGCTCATTCATGCGACAGGAAGGAGTGAGTCTGCTGCTGGCCTTGCGTGCTTGCTGTGCTGTGCTGTGCTGTGCTGTGCTCGCCTTGCGCGGTAGACGGCGGATCTGCGCCAAAGGGACCAACGCCCGGATTTGTAATCCACTAAAAAGCGGCGCCGGCACATTCCATCAGCAAATGGGTGGGGCACGCACGGGGCACAGGGCAAAATTAAGGTGAGAGGGAAGGGGTAAAAGACCAGATGATACAGACACGTGGAGTACATACCGATGGAGCTCCACTTTCTGGTGGAGATCTTTTGTAGAAATTTCCCCCCTTTTCTGCTCGATAAGCGACAGCATCTCACCCGCCAAGCGACGCCACTGGCTTCTTTTCTCCCTCATATTGAAACGCTGCTCATAACATTCCATACTGCGAGTGACCGATGGCTGTCAAACGGTTTCATCGTGACATGCTGTTTATTTCAGATGAGTGACGTCGTTGCAATGTCGCAGCATATCGCAAAATGAGTCCGGGGTCCCCGCACCCCTCTCACAGATATGACACAGGACGCGTACTCAACTCAGAACGGGCTGCCGCGTTTGCTTTGCATCTGTAAAGTGAGTTGATCTTACTGTAAACGCTAGGTGAACAAACACACGCCGCCACCAAACCAGCTGAAATCTCGTCCACCACTCATCGTTTTAACATCAGTCCCATTGAAGCAAGTAACACATCATCCCATCATTCAGGACATGCCACAATGGCCATATTCAACCCGACTTCAGTGAAGGCGCCTCGACCAAGCCAACCCCCTCATCTTCATCGAATTGCAGGGCCTCCAGGTCAACCTCCTCCTTCCGTCTCTTGAATGCAATCTTCGAAGCGGGATCGATGACCGTGATTGCACCCACAGGCAACGGCTTGAACCCACCCTCGTCGACCAATTTCCAGTCGTACTTGAGCAGAAGATGACACAGAGCCAGCTTAACCTCGTGAGCTGCGAAGAAGCGTTCTGGACAGGCCGAAATGCCGTAGCCGAACGCGAGGAACTCCGGCGTGACGCTGATGAGTTGCGCCTTTCCCTCGCCCCCGGGCTGCTCCCCCAGCTTCTTGAAACGATAGATGTCGAACTTGTCGGGCTCCGGGTAGACTTCCGGATCCAACATGTGATAACAGTGGGTGTGTACTCGCTCCCCTTTTCTGATCAGAGTGCCGTCAGGAAAGGTGAAGTCTTGAACGGCGATGCGACGTAAAGTAACTAGACGACCTCGTTCAGTCAAGTTCATGTGGCTCTCACTCTCAGCTTGCGAGCTTACTCATTTCCGGCGGCGCGAATCGCAGCGCTTCTTTTATGGCGCTGTCCAGAAGCTTCATGTTGTAGAGAGCCGTCTTGGTCCACCCATCAGTCCGCAGGACACCCGTAATCTCCTGGCGCAGGGGCTCAATGCACTCCGAATGCTCAGCCAGAAGGGAGAGAACTCGGCCCATCAAGTCGTAAGTGGTGTGTATCGCGACAAACGACAGGTTAAGCTGGAAATTCACCGGGTCGTATGCCATGCCCTGTGATTCCGCCTCACCCCACTCGATGGCATCGTCGAATATCGGCTCCGGCTTTCCGGCAGCTCGGGCTTCTTTCTTGAGCCTGCGGCGGTTCTCGATCACTGGAAGGATAATATCGCTGGCCTCAGCGTGAAGTGCGCGGACCTGTCGGCATGTTGGATCGAGCCAATTGATCAACCGCCTCAGGGCCCACGGTACCAAGTTGAGTTTGGCAGTGGCGGCTACGGAGATAGTTGTGAAGTCTTTGTTTATTCTTAGCCACGCTTCGTTGCGACAGATTTCATCCCCAAGGAACACGCGGGAAGACAGCCGGGCGACGAGGTCCAGCACAGCTTTTCTAACGTGAACCTCACGCCATTCTGGATCATTTATCATTAGCTACCGGTCCGTTCAAGGAACTTGGTAGGCGGATGATACCAGGTGAGCTTCCAAAGATCTTCTCCGTCGCGAAAGCGGCCTCTAGCGAGAGGGACTCTGTGGTCTTGTCTAGTACCGCTAGTCAGCCAACTGAGGCTGCGGAATCGAGACGTTGAACTTACTCAGATGCTGAGTTAGCTGTTTCCGCGACACAGTTTGGAGGATATGAGCGGGATGATTAAGAAAACCAAACGTCTCAAAGCCCGGGAGGTGACAGTGGAACTCCTATGTCACATTAGTTTCCTGTCATCTACATAAGCCCTCCGACAACTCGAATTTACCGTTGAAACTGCTTTCCGGAGGCTGAGGCTGGTATTGATGCGGTGGCTTGGGATCGAATCTGGGGGAAGGATCGTCACGTCGCCGAGCGTTGTGGTGATTTGGAACGGCTCGCCCTCATGCTTCTCCTTCTCTGTCCGTAAGATCTCCATACCATGATTGAAGAAGAGCAACCGCCTCCATACACGTTGAACATGACCTAAAATCCATACCAAAATGAGGGCTAGTGGAACAGCAGGGAAATAGGAGGCAAAGGGGCCATTACCCCAGGTTGGAAGGAGAAGGGCGCCGTTGCTCATGTTTGATCAGCTGCATCCCGCAAGGAGCATAATAGATACCGCTTCAAAACAACCATACGGCAATTCTTGCAGCAGCTCCGCCGTATAAGTAAACAAAGCAATCTTTGGATCTTCCAGATCTCTCCCCAGCATATTCTGCTTCGAACCTTCTCTATGCCTAATCTCTCGAACACACTTTCCGATGGCTCCGGAAGGCTTAAACCTTTATAATGGCTGGCGGCACAGTTTCTGTGACTTGCCGTTGGTCGACGATACTAAACGTTCTGAGGTTTCTCAGTGCCCTACATGTTCGGTGAAGGTTATGTGCGGGGTTACATGTACATTGGCGGGGAGGTGTTCTTGATCCGAACAAGGCATACTTCATTGGGAAGGTACTAGCCACAGAAAGTCAATCATCGCACCTGGGGACCAGAGAAGCTGCCTACTGGGAAACAGGTTCCGTCCTCGGCGCCGGATTTCCGGAATGACAGTCACAACTTCGTCCGTAGTCCACCCGCGGACTCGATGAGCCAGCACACCGCAGCTCTGCCACCCAACCTCATTGGAGTTTTGTGAACACTGCGGGGAATGATTTCATCGAAGGGGTCAAACCATAACATATACACGTAGGTCATAAGATGCGCTAGAGATACCAATAACAGTGATTGACCCGACAATGCAATCTTGAAGTCACCTTGCCGACATGATCCTTGCAAACCCAGAATTCGAGCTACTCGTACGTTGACGGAATATTATGTGATCAGGATGTAATTAGGTTTTATGAATGGACCAAGCTGGAATGTGAAGCTCGAAGATTTTGTTGGCGATACAGTGCCGTGAGATCCCATTGGCGAGCAATCCCATCCTGTCAGGTCTCCGATCCTTTCTTTGTACACTGGGCCGGCTGTGAGAAACAATTACAAGACAGTAGGAGAGGAGCCAAGTACGGTGCTTGATTTGACACACAACGTTCCAAACCGTGGTAGCTTTAGTAGCAAGCTCTTAACCCCAAACATACGTGACTTACATGCATCGGAAACATGAAATACTTCGTACACTGATCAGCAGAGACGACTTGTGTCAGGCGGAGAAACGATTGCAACCCATGTATTACTTTAACATAAAGGTTAACGCAAGTTAAATCGAAGAAGTTGTGAATGTTTTTCAGGGTGAAGTCCCAAGACAAGCTTTTTTACGACAACTCAAACTGTATAGATAATCAGTCTTTCATCTGAATCGAATGTGGTTTGATTGTGATGTGGGGGATGATGTCTATCTACGCATATCTACAGATTGAGGCTTTCCCCTGTGTCTTGCTCACTCGGTCGACTTTGGCTAAAGCGTCGCTTATCTGAGCGCTGAAAGCCGAGATGTCCTCTCGTGTCATGCTCCGTCGAGCCTCTGCCGCCTTCCGCACGTTCCTCACATTGCGGACGCTTCCGGCACTCACGAGAAGCTCAAAAATGGCCAGCGGCACCGATTCAGGCTGGCTGGAAACCGAGTACAGCGCCATGGCTGCATTTCCCGCCTCGCTGACATAGACAATGGCGCGACCGAAAGAGGCCAGACCTATGGCCCCCAGTGTTTGGCCCACCATTGGCAGGATCAACAGCAGGGAGGAGAGGAGGTTGAGAATGAAGGCCGTCTTTTCCGACTCCTTGATGTCCTCGGCCATTTTCTTGACTTCCTTCATCATCTTGAGGGACTCCTCGACGATGAGGACGGGTAAAAGAACCGCGTCGACGAGGTTGGCAACATCCTCATCGTACGAACCAGACTTGACTTCAAGCAGTTCCTTGCCAAGTTGCGTGGCGAATCCGTCGCCCTTTTCGAGAGCCTTTTTCACAGCTTCCTTCGGATTCGCAACGTCCTTCTCTTGGAAATCGCGAACACCAGGAGCGTCAATCCAGAAGCCCATGTTGAAGCAATACGGCGACATGTTGGAATATTCTTCGAGGGACTGTATGATGCATGTCCTGTCCATGTCGGCACCCATGTTCTGGTACTTCCGCGGCAAAAGTTTCTCTTCTGGCGCTCCGACGGTAGCGACCAACTCGTTGTAGAAATCGTCTCGTTTGCCATCCTTGAAAGACCAGTAGATAGTCTTGTCCCAATTGTTAGACGCCTTGGTCATGCCCCAACCATCGTATTTCGGGGGGCAAGTGTGCGTATTGTTGGACCAGAACAGCATTTTGTCCTGTGAGGATACGGGCTTCGGACACTTTGACTGCTCCAAGCAGCCAACACAGCTGTAATTGCTCGTCTGTTGACACACGCTGCAACAAGTTATCTGTTCGGTGACTTTGCAGTCGAAGTACTTGTCGCCGTTGTCTCTCATGAACTTGGTGGTCGTGTCGTGCGCAGTTCCCACGAGGTACTTGGAATAGGTCTTGAAGTACCCGTCGTAGCCCTCGTCGACGAGTTTATTGTATTCGTCGCGGCTCTCTTTGAGAATGCTCTGCGCAACTTCGAGCACGTGCTGGGGACCGCACGTCTCTGGGATGTCTATGGCGTTGTCATAAAGATCCTGCAACGTTGAAAGCTGCCGGTCGCAAACGGGATCGTCCGAGTCGTCCTCGGAATCAGGGTCGTATGGCTCGCTGCCACCGCCGCCACCACCTCCTCCTCCACCACCTCCGCCTCCTGTGTTACTACCAGGCTGGACAGGCAGTACCGGGTTGACAACTCCTCCAGGATCGTCGCCTCTGCCCTCGATGCCGCACATGCTAAACCATGTCTCCGCCTCGTTGGTCCACGAGCCTTTGATCGCATGCATATCGGCGCGTCCGTTGCCATCCAGGTCCGGGAAGTATGTGCAAGCACCGGCAACAGCGCCTTGGTACAAGGCGCCCTTGGGCCTCCAGTCGAACTGACTCCCACCAACTTCTGCTCGTCCCCAGTTGTAGTAGACCCGACCGTCACCGGTAAACTTGTCCAGCCAGATCATGTCGGCCCTCCCATCGCCGTTCACGTCGGCCCAGCGGAGATTCGTGCGGTCTGCACCCTCCGCTCTCTTGAACTGATTGATCCGCGTAAAGCTCCCATCATCATTGTGCACCCAGCCCCAGGTCCGACCGTTCTTCTCAATGCAGAGATAGTCAGCCTTTCCGTTGCCGGTCATATCAGCGAACGCCACCGGAAGGTCGAAAAGGCCCAGGCCGCGCTTCTCGGGGCAGGACAGTTGGGGTGCTGGGTTCGCAAGATGGGTCCATTCCCACTTCTTGGACTTTGGGTAGTTGTTGATCCAGACCTCGACGTGGTTCTGGTTGTTCGGGTCGACCCAGATTACGTCGCAGGTGCCGTCTCCATCCCAGTCGGCAAGATGGAGGTCCCGACGGTCGAGAGAGCGACCGAAGCTTGCTGGGTTGAAGATGTTGCTCTCGTACATGCCCCAGAAAGTCTTTCCGTCGGCAACACTCGTACGACCGAGGTTGAGATACAGCGTCATGCCGCCCTTGGAGTGAACCCAGACGTAGTCCGCGCGGCCGTTCGCGTAGCCCTTCATGTTGCAGTACTTGTTGCCGTCCGCGACGAGTTTGGTGCTTCCGTAGCCCTGGTTCTTCCACACCTTGACTTCAAATCTGTGCGCATCTCCGTTCTCGTGGTGTTCAATGTAGACGTAGTCTGCTCGACCGAGGAGTCCAAAGTCCTGGGCTGAATTGTAGATGCGGGCAAAGTGAATCTTGTTGCGTTTTTCCGTACCTCCCATGCCGTAATGAGTCGGACCCGAAGTTGCGCCCTTGTTGAAACCTTGTCTCCAGGTTGCGAGCTTGTTCTTGTTGCAGCTCCTGGAGTTGGTCCACGTGGTGACTGCGCCCGCGTCGCTTACCCAAAGCCAGTCGTCGCGACCCTTGTTGAAGTCAGTAGGTTGCTTGAGTCACACCGCAATGTTTATTGTCACTTACATCGCCATTGAGGTCATAGAACCGGACCCCCACGTAAGTCTCCCATACCTTTGCCGGTGAACACGGTGCCAAGGGCTTGCCAAAGAGTGGGCTTGTCTTCGTTGAGCCCATTTCTCCAACACTTGATATCACCGTTCGCCTCGCAATAGCAGATGTCGCACCGGCCGTCGCCATCGATGTCTCCAAGACGCACCCTGCTCTGGTCATAGCCCGCCTTAGCAGCCATGATCAATCCAACGCTCTTGAACGTCGGGGGCGTAGAGTCGGTACCATCGCCTTGGTTGATACTGGCGTACACCGCGCCATCCTTTCCGATGCAGACAAAGTCGTCTAGACCATCCGCGTTGATGTCTGCAAAGTGGACGCCGTTGATTCCGCAGTTGTTTCGGACACTCATGTCAGGTATCTTTACGAAGAGTTTGTCGGCGTTGCCTGTGTTGCGCCAGACACCGTACAGAACGGTTCCGTCGTCCATGACCCACCAGGCGACGAGGTCATCACGCTCTCTCCGGAAGAGCTTGGCAAAACGAAACTGATCGCGGTCCCATTGGCTGTGTATCGTGAGGACACTACCCATGCCGGTGCTGCTATGCTGGTAGATGCCGTCGTGCTGGCCGCTACCCTTCTGTGTTAAACCACCAGCGTAAACTCCATCGCCATACGTCTTTTCGCAGTTGGGAGAGGCGGATGGATTTTCGACGGCCGCGGAAGGGTTGGGCTCTTTCAGCATGCCGGCGTCCCAGGCGTCCATGATGCCGCGGTAAAACACGTATGCCATCTTCTTAAAGCCGCCGTCGTTCGGATGGATACCGTCATACATATCAGCTGGATACTGAATCCATCCGTTCGCAGGATGAGGCGCCTCAGGGTCCATATCGGCCAATACGATAGCTCTGCCGCCACGTCGCAAATCCTGAACGAGATCGCGGTACTGCCTGTTGACAGAGGGACGATTAGGCTCGATGTTTCCATCGTGGGATGGGATGACGGTGGAAAGTATGATGGTAGTCTTGTCCATCCCAGGAGCGCTCCAAATTTCTTCGACAAGCCGTCTCATGCGTGCGCCAGCGTTTGGAATGTCGATGCTCCTACCGCAGTCGTTCGTACCAACATTTATGACGACGACGTTGGGAAAGTACTTGAGGGAACTTTTGGAGGCTTGTCTAGCCTGGTCGATGATGTCGCCAGGCGTGGCTTGTACGTCCTTGAACCCTTTGGTTAGCTGTGGTACAATACGACATGACTTTCGTAATCTCTTACATTGTCCAACATGGCGCCATTTCGCAGGCTTCCAACCATGTTGACTTCCCATCCATCATATCGGAGCTGATCTCGGAGAGGCTTGCGCATACTGAGGGAAAAGTCAGCAAGCGATGTTGAAACCCCAATGCGACATACCCATTGCCTTGAGATGATCCAATTCCCCAAACGATTGATGCCCCAAGTGAGAGAATGCGGAGGTGGACTTTATCTGCGCGCCTTCTTGGTGCAGTCACATGGCCAGTGTCAAAGACAGTCGTGTTCAAGCCTTCGAAGACGTCCAAGGCTGCACCGGCCTCCCAATCATGAGCATCATGATGAGGGGCACGATTTGCTGGTACGGCCTGAACCAAATGACCAAGAAGAAACCAGGCCCAGAGGGCGAGGAAAGGACTGCGTGTCATGACGAAAACACGAAAGAAGACAGCTCTGGTGTTCGAGTCCTTGCAATGATGAGGGAGACTCCTGCAGCATGCTTTCATGGTTGCAAAGATGGTGAAGTAATCCAGACCCGCGTGCTTCTGATCACACCATGGGTAACTTGGCTTCCTTTCTCAGAGCATCTAGTAATTTACTTGTTCACGATAAAAGAATCGCTCGAAAAGACCTGATGCGGAAAGTCACATTGAGTAGCGTGAAATCTTCAGCATATGACAATCTCCCAAGGCATCCGTCGAACGACTCGTAAAATCCCATGCACAAACACGAGCTTCTCTTCATCCTTCAGGATCGAGGCATGGGACTTTTGCGAGCTTCTAGCTAGAATTAAATGATGAAAAAGGCACTGAAGATGCTCTCCGGTATGACTGAAGGGCGATGAGTTCAATTTGGTCGGGGCTAGACTCGGTGGATGTGAGAATAAGCCCATGTCTAAGAAGCCTGCGCCGCAGATCAGGCAACCAGATATTGAACTGATCACGCAGCAATAGTTCGCGTCAACCCTGTCAATATGCAAGGGCCGGACGAAGAGTAAGTAGGAACAGCCTTAAAATAGTCGGGATGGTCCAGAACGGGTTGCGAAAGACACTTCCTGATTAGGAAGTAGTTCCTAATCAGCTATGCGACCTTTTTTGGGAGAATCTAGAACCCTTCTGGGACGGTTGCCATCCTTGTCAAACTCGACAGTGAGTTATCTTGGCACAGAAGAACGATCGTATCTCTGGTGCATTCTGCGGCCGAAGATCCGAAAAAGTCTGGGCACACAAGAGACAAGCAGACCATAGGACGAAGACTCATTTCAGAACGTCCATTTCAGCTGACCACTGCCATCGAATGAGACGAACTCGCCACATGCCTGTCGGCTTGACACGGAAAGCCAAACCACGCCCGCTTAAGTTTCTTCATCTTGGCAGTCTACCCAAATCAAGAAGTTCACTCTCTTTCTTTGTTGCCTAAAAGCTCAAGCAATTCACTCCGAACTCTGGGAATCGAGGGCTTGTTCCTCGACTCCAGTATCAAACCTGATCTCAGCCCCTAGGGCCTTAACTTCCTGTAAGCAACTTATTTAAGTCCTGTTCTTCTTTAAACTGGCACGCTTGGTCCAAAAAGACTTGCTCACTGTGGTTCGCTGACCGCCTCAAGTCATCCAACAAGCAATTATCATGAAGATCCCATTTCTCCTTGCGGCGTTCGGGCTGCTGGCTCCGACTCTCGCTGCCGATGATGCAGATGCTGCAGACTTGCTCTTCTCATTCACCGTTTACGAACTGGACGCCCAAGTCTACGGGCCGGGCAAAGGCTTCGTGGCCACCGATTGCAAGGGCAGCGGCAAAGACGGCGCCTGCAACTACAATGAATTCGTCAACTACGTTTACACCGGCGTCGCAGCACCGAGTCCCGTTTACAACGATAATTCGGAATGGTATCTCACGGCTTCCACCGTGGGTGCAATTCTTGCCACGACAAGAGACGCGCTCTCCAGCCAGAACCGAGCCCGCATCGACGGCTTTGTTGGTCGTCTTATCAAGGGCCGAAAGAGTATCACCGGCCTCTGGAACGACCTCGGCTACGCCATGGAGGCGGGACGCGTTACGGGCCTCGCGAATGACATTCCAATGTCAACCTTGCCCTGTCGGCCGTTCTGGAGATCCGAAAGGCGGAAGACAAGATTGCGGCTCTGAAAAGTCTGACCGATAATATCAAAAAGATAACCTTCCAATCGGTACAAACAGACGTGACCTACTTGGAGAACAAGAAACTGCAGGAGATTGACTGGGAGAAGACAACTGCGAAATACCCAGACTTGTTGAATCCCAAAAGCGATCTGTTCAAAGAAGTCACGAAGCAGCTTGAGAAGTACTTCGATGACACCCACATACGCAAGAGGAAGACCGCGATTAGAAAGTTGGGGCAGATGGTCAGACTCTGCAAGGGCTGAGACGAGGGTTGCACGGGTTTGACAGTTGGTGGCTCAGGGGAGGCGGGTTGTCTTCAGGTCATTTCGAATCCAAGACTAGCTCCAAGGAGGATGATAGACTATCACTAGACTTGTGAATTTTCAGCTCTCGATGATTTAGTGCACACGAAAATTCTGGGTTCCGGATGAATTTCCTTCTTTCTGTAGTCACGCCTTATCGCCATGAACTGTGATTCCTGTGTTCTCTCGCCGCTCGCGTCATTCTTGCAAAACATCACTCAGTCGCCGTGTCCAGGATCTCGCCTCATGGCAGAATAAAACTCCCAGCTGCCCGTCCTGCATCTCAGTAAAGTTTCACCGTCTCCAAATTTTCCTGCCCATCGAATGCCTCGCCGTTCATGATTCCGTGAATGTAGCATGATCCAACCATGCGAGACATTCCTGGCCGTTCCACACTCGGGCATATGATGAAGGGTAACTCGCTTCCATTCGCGACACAAACTGTATCTTCTCTTTGCGTGAAGTTTGGTACGTTGCCTAGGAGCCCGTTTTTGGTGTTACAAAATCTTCCACTGGTTGCGCTGTCGGTAATCTTCGCTCTGATGCCAGCAAAATGCACCTTACTGTCGCACTCCATGTACTTTTGTTGCATTACAGGTATTGCGTCCAATTCCAGCTGCGGACTCGTTCATAGTGATATGGCCTTTTTGAATATTTTTTTATCTCTGGGCCGGGAGGAGGCGTTCTGGTACTAGTATGCTTTGTATGCCATGATGCCGACATTTCGCCATCATATTGTTCGGATTCAGATTCTGAAATCTCAGACCCAGAATCGGAGGGCGTCCCGTCTCTGAATGCCGTTTTGTCGCGCAGCAAAACTCGTAGCTGGACTGTGAGGAGGTCTTCCTGCGTTGGATACTGCAAATGCCGAATCGGATCGGCAACCTCCTTGATGACTAGCAGCAAGCCCCGTAAAAGCGCCGAATAATCAATGGCTCTCGATCTGGTTCCGCGCTCTAGTGGAATGTCCTCTGAAGGGACCTGAACGTCCGCCGTAGCTGGCTCGGAGGCGGAGTCCTCAGCGCGGCTTGGATTCCCAGAAAACCATGGTTTTCTGAAGTTACTCAGATCGTATTCCATAGAGAAGACTCTGTCAACTCCAGTATTCTCTTCGGCGGAAGTGGGGTCTTCGTCTGAAGCCATATCCCTGGTGCTCCAGATCTGGTATTCGTCCAACTTGATTGATCTCGCCCAGCAGAATTCCTTCAAATGCAATCGTATCAACATCCGTGGCATGCGGCCTCTGATGATTCCTGTCCGCTTGGGTACCTCCGCGTAAGCCGGCATTATCCCATCGAATGCCACATGACGCCAGAAAAATACGTCCTCCATAGGACCCAGTTTTACCCCAAATTTAAAGAGATTGAATTTTCTAATTGGATTAAAAAAGTATTTAGTGTCTTTTGGTATATGTTGATTGGCTCTACCCCGCATAGTGGTTTCTGGCGTCATGTGGCATTCGATGGGATACGTGCAGGAGTATTCTGCCATATATGGCCACAGCAACGTCAACGAGCCGTCGTCAAAGACAGTGCCCAAGCAGTTTGGCATCCAGGAAGGCCCGCACCGGGATCCTGAGCCGAGCCCGGCACAATACAAGAGATAGAAGTCGACCCGGTCTAAAAGGTACCTTCGGTACCGGAACAAGATCGATCCGAGGGGAATATCGTAGTTCGGCATCAGGAGCTCATGAGAGCTTTCGGGCGTCATGCCAAGAAGTGCGAAAAGACGATCTGCAGACATCGTCGACTTAAAAGCAGCGTGCTTTGACCACATGTAGAGGTCGTAGAGATGCATGCGACCGCGTTCTTGAAGGGTTTCGCGGATCATAAGAAGTGTTGAGATGTTTCTCACAAGCCGGCCTTCTGTCGGCGGAATAGTCCCGGAATCATCGCGGTTGTTGAAAATATGGTGGTGAAACATGATGCAGCCCACGAGCTTGCCGCCAAAGGCAGAGTCTCTCAGCCATTCCCAAGGGAAGGATTGCGAGCCCCAAATGAATCGGACACTCTGAGCCAATGCGAACTCTTGCACGATCCAGATTCGCCCAAACCATGACAGTCGGATGATCGTATTAGCGACCTGAAGAATCGAGGGGTCTAGGTATCTGATCTCTGTATTGTCGACTTTAGCGATGAGTTTCAGGCCTTCCACGCAGAATTCAGCCTGACCAGAACCCGCGTGATCCCCAAGGAAGGCCAAGATGCAGCGCGCGGATGAGTAGATTCTACCCATCATTTGGACCTGCAATGCTTTCTCTGAGTTGTCATTTTGGTTGATACATATACCATCAACCCATAAGAGGACTATTAGCTCGGCGTGTCTGATCTGCCATAGTGCAGCTTGAAGGGACTGAGTGATCAAGATAGGTCCGTCCGGTGTCCAGATCTGGTCAACTTTGCTGATGCTTCCCCAGACGCATGATAAAGCCTGGTATGGGGGCGCCATACTGCCGAGGGGTGTCTGTCGTAAGAGTGCATGGTAAAGAAACCCCGTAAAGGGTTCGTCTCTGTCTCTTGCTGGATTTTAAACGAGAAGACGAATTTCCTCCTTTTCAACAAGCGGTTTGTACCGATATTAGTGGGTGTTGAGACGGCCTTGCCATTCCTCCTGCCTGGATGACAACCAGCGAGGCTGTGGTTCTGGTGTGTGAGGGAATCCGAAGCCGGGATCAAGCGAGATATTCTCGACGCGCTCGAAGACCTCGGCAGCAAGGGGCCGGGCTCCTTTGTGTTGCGTCGCGGTTCGAGGGCGGAGGTGAGGCAGGAAATTTCACGGGCACTGCTCTTACTCCACTGTTTGATGCGAAGCTGTGGCTTGTTGATTATAAAAGTCTCGTAGTATCAGATCCTGCTTTGCCTGGTGATCCCACGCGAAGAACAGCCGATGTGGCACTTACCTAAACATTGGCCTTAGGCACGACGGCAGATTCAGACGCTCATGTGTTGAATCAGGCTGCAAGCCTGTGGCAGAGCTGACGAAATGGTGGAGTGAGGGGACCTTTTTTGGGGGTCAGGAACGGTCCCGCTCTCTCGAGGATACCTCAAATGTGTCTCTTCTTTGATCAAATCGCATACTGGTTTGGTCCTTTCACCACGCTGACAACGCTTTTCCGTCAATAAGTACTGTTGACCGAAACCTAAGCTGTGAAATTGCCGAACTCGCAGGCCACGAAACAAATATACTACTCGAAACGACAGACACAATTCGGATCATCTGAAAACTCCGCGTAGCTCGGCTCGAAATGCCTCAGCACTCGGACCTTGTTGAAGAAACAAAGCTCGAGACGTCAGTTTTTCTGGACCACACCCAGCATATCTTCTACCAGCGTGGGAAAACAGGTCGCGAGCGGAAACTCAGGGCAGAAGAAATATGGACGCGGAAGAAGCGCCTCGGCCAGGGCGCCTACGGCACCGTCTGGCTTGAGACGTGCGATCGGCTGGTACGGCAGAACGTCCCGACCCTCCGGGCCGTTAAGGAAATACCGATCGACGCCGACATGTCGGGTAAGATTGAATACTATCGAGAGCTGGAGGCCATCATGAAATTCTCTCAGCCACGGGTAAGTTTCAAGTAATTCTTAGTTAATTCATTATTGTCTGGTACTGACTCTATAGGCAGTACACACCTTGTTTTGTCCAGTCATTTGGCTGGTTCGAAGGCCCCGATGCCATTTATATCACAATGGAGTATATTCCTAATGGTGATCTACAACATTATCTTATGCATGCCATTCCCGAACGCGAGGCAAAGATGATTGCCTTCCAACTAGCCGAAGGCCTCAAACACATGCACACAAACGGTTTCACGCATAGGGACCTGAAGCCAGCGGTAAACAGCCCCCGTTCCTGGTCTTTTGGCCCTAATACTAAATATTATACCAAAACATCCTGGTTGTCTGTGGTGGTCCCAACTGGCTTGTACAAATCTCAGATTTTGGTATAAGCAAACGGCTGCAATCTGAGCATTCCACCCTGGGCACAATCCACCGGGGTACGTTGGGCTTCATGGCACCAGAGATGCTGGGGTTCATCAATGAAAGAGGGCATCCTCATGCCGTCGACATTTGGTCTTTCGGGGCTATTATCTATTATATCGTCACGAGAAATACCCTGCTCACGGAAATGTCGGTGTTCTACAAGTATGTCATAGGAGAGATCTCGCTGCCTATGGAGCACCTCGACTCTTGTCGCGCCACACCTTTTCTCAGGCATTTGTTGTGCCAGCTTCTGGCACCTTCACCAAGCATACGGCCATCGGCTACAGAAATCTTAGATCATGGCTGGTTCAGAGACCACGCCGAAGTCTCCTCGGAAGGGTTTGAGGCTGCTGGAGGGGACGACGCCGAGAGTGACCTACAGATTGGCGACCTCAATTTCCGTCATTGGGGGCCGGACTCTGCGGACACGTTATTCAGTGACTCCCCATCAGCTACATGGAGTTCCTCCGTACCTAGGGACGAAACAGCCCGACCGTTGGAAAGCCAGCCTCTCCGTAACGCAGCGGACCACAACGTTCATGGCAACTCTATCCGAAACTTGGAACGCAGTTCATCAGCCACTGTCATCGATGAAAACAGGGAACCGAAGCAACCGTCCAACTCAACATTCAGAGAAATCGAACAGGAAACGCAAGCCGAACATGTTCATACCGCCTCTCGTGTTGAGTCCTCAGAAAACAGTAGTGCCGTCGTCAAAAGAACCCCGGGAAAAGAGAGCGATTTGATGTTTTCCCCTCGTTCGGAATCGGTGCCACTCACCGTGTCGGAAGGCAGCCACCAGCGCCGGTCTCAGCGGCTAGAGAAGCGCAAAGCGAACGCGCCCGATGAAACAAATCAAAAAGAAGGCCACCGGAACAGAGATTCCACCAACAGGCTAAGCGATAACGACCTTAAGAAAGCCGTGTTTCTAAGGGGCTTATTTAGCGTATCAATAACGTCGACTCGGAGCGTGATCGAGATCCGGGCGGATATCAAGCGGGTATTAAAAGGTCTTGGGGTAGAGTACACAGAAGTTATGGGAGGTTTTGAATGCAAACACGTGGAGAAATTCCACGCCGTACCGGGCAGTCCCGGTCAAGTCTTGCCTGGTCACAATGGGTGGGAGCGAGACGTTTCACCCAGTGCTCATCAAGGACTTATAACACCACAAGAAGGAGCAGAAACAGAGCTAACAGCCACTCAGAATCAGATTTGTCAGTCAACGGGATCACTCGAGAAATCCCTAGACTTTTAATGACGTTGTCAAGCAGAACTAGTACGGAGATGCCGAGCGATCTGAATGAAAGTATGATACTGGAGTTTGGGATCTTAATTGTTAAGGTTCCATTGCTCTCCCTACATGGAGTCCAATTAAAGCGCACAGTAGGCAACACATGGCGATATAAGATTATGGCGGACCAGTTTCTAAGGGAGCTTCGCTTGTAAGATCGCCGAAGTGGGTTTATCAAACGAGGAGGCGCTTCAGGGGTTGGATAGGCCTTGGTCGGTTTAGTGATGGAGGTAGGGCCTGGAAAAAGATGAGACGAGCCGGGACATTCATGGAAATCTCGCACATCGGCCATCTATGTTTCTAACCCCAGATTCTTCTTTTTTACGGAAGGAAGGGCATTGTTTGAATAGACGCTTTGCTGCAAAAGTTATGATGATGTTGTGGGTAAGAAATCGATGTTGAGAGGTTATGCTGCTTCGAATGTGTCACATTCCTGTGTTCAAGTGACTACGTTGATAAAGGGAATCAAGTGTTAGTTGTGTAGTGTCACTAGGAAGTATGGAAGGCCACGCCCGGATATAGCCCTCGCCACCTTTGACGCGTGAGTTGGATTGGGTTGGGGTTGCTGGTGGCGATTTAGTAGTTCTGTGCGGTGAAATTGCTCAGTAAGTAGGTCTTCCGCACCGTATGAGACGCCTCATTACGACCACTAAACCTGAGATGACGACAACAGAGCGCCCTTACCTACATCTACGCCGAAACCTCATCGCTAATTCGGCCGTCGGCTGTCGCAAAACAGATCCGACGATAGTAACTCTCTAGGAACCCCTTCTCAACCAAGAGTAGAATCGCCTTAAAGACCCGGTCTAACCCCCGCTCCTCTATGTCTAAGCACTAGAAGCGATAGTTCTTTAGAGTGTGGTTATACGACCTACCCAGCTTTAGCATGTTTAGTTTAGCCTTAAATCTGTCCTTTAAAAGTTAAATAGTACTGTGGTGAGCACTAAGACTACTCTAAATAGATACACAGCTAGTTGTGATTATTATCAAGTGGTAACACCCCCGAACAGTTTATAGAAGTTAGAGGGCAAGAAGTGTTCGCCTGCGAGAGGGGAAGTGTTTTGCTGTCTAGAACACTGAGCGAGCTACCTAATCGGTCGATGTTTTCGTACGGTATATATCAAACTACCTAACTCATCTCACAGAGACGCCACAAGGCGTAAATGGCACTCTTCTCGCCATTCAGGGTTGATTGGTCCCCTAAATTATTGCCAATAGGTTCACACCTATAAAATGGTCTATCTTGCTGCACGTTCTAGAGTGTGATGCTATCATCGACCTGGACTGTGTTATCTCCTCGACGTCCCAGTGGCCTACTTTCCAACGTTTCGTCTCTCCAACGACTAGCTATACCAGTGTCCTCTACGCAACGTGCCTCCCGTCTCCGCCGGGGCGAAGGCGATTCTCCCCACATCGTCATCGGGCTTGACATCCCGTACTCTCACCCTTATGCGTCCAAGCCGCTTGGATATCTCTTCCCCACTCTCTGTGCTATTCCCGGGCGGATCCATGTGGGCAAAGTAGGGTGAATCCCTTACCAAGCTACCTACGTAACCGAGAATGGGCGGCGCGATAGTGTAGTATCGTAGAATGAGGCCGCCGATCGCAGCCACGAGCATGACGGTAGCGGAGACAAAGTATATCGTTATCCAGAAGGTGTCGAGAGCGTAGACTGCGGGAAGTGGAATGGACATCAAGGAGGTGGTGTTCAACAGCCCTGATCTGTCGGTAAGTCCGGCGCCCAAGATCGACATGGGATCAATCGTCGAGTCCAAAAACGTATTCAGAAGCAAGCTCAGCCGGTCTGAAAATGCGTCAATAGGGGCTTTACAAATCGACACCCTTCTCCTGGTCAAGTCTTCATGAAACGTGGTCGGAGGATTTTCCAGAAACCTCTCGGAAAACGTTGCGGACCTGCTGCTAGTCTCCTTGCCCATCTGGGGGAAGCGCTTCACAAAGTTGTGTGCCACAGTTCCGAACTCCATCCAGTTCAAGATGGTGTTGCTGTTTGAACGCGGGGGCTGTGGCATCTGCCTGATTCGATCAACTCGGCATTGGGATCTGGCGGTGACACCGTGGAATTCACACGAGACTCTCGCGTTGACGTAAATAGTGTTGACCGAGCACGAGCTCACGCACTTCCCACATGGGCTTTCACCAAGGGTTCCAACGAACATGGTGGAATACTTGAGGCTGCCTGGTCCGGGTTCCGGGTTGTGTGAAGTGTAACTAGTGTTGAAGTCCATGGTAAAGAGCTTGTAGTATCCGTCGTCGTCCAAGAAGAAAGAGCGCGAGGCCTTTTCGTACGGTGCGTTGTCGAGACTAGCGTTATATGAAATACCGAACTTCTTGTAATTTGCTGAGAACCAGTTCGCCATGGCCTGAATGGCTTTGTGTCAGTTTCATGTATATGATCTCGGCGCAGAGGAAATTCCCGAGAGCCAGACGGCTATTTAGACTAGATTTTCACTGACCTCAGTATCGTTATTCTCGTCATCTTGGCATAGCCATTTCGAACACTTGCGGCAATCATTAGCAGGCTAGGTCGAAGGGGTATGAGAAGTCTCACCCTTGACACTTCAATGTAGCTGGCCTCAGTCGTGAATGTGACGTTTCCGACCACTTCCGGGGAGAATCCGTGAATACGTTTCCCTACCAAGCTGCTGTATTCCTGGACGCCATCCTTCCAAGGCACATCGAGCCATCTCTCTGGGTTCGATGGGTCATAACCAGGTGTGTGCTTCAGACTCGGAATTCGTGGGCTACCCCACGGATCCATGGCTACCTGAGCAGCCGCGGCTTCTTGTCCGCCAATCCTTGTGATCAGATTATCGAAATCGACGCTGGTTCCATTGGAATACTGCGTCGCGGATGTGTCGGCGGCGAGAGCACTGGAGTACGCGGTCTCGGCGGCCGGGCCGAACCCCGCCCACGATCCAGCACCTGCCAGGGCGCCACTCGAGACCGTGTTAAGAGTGTGGTTGTTGTAACTCAATAATACCCTTTGAAACGCCGACTGGTCTCGAAGATACAAACACCGGAAAGAAGACTGAGAGCCCAGTGGGTTGAAACTCCAGGCAATCAGTAGTAACACCGTCCACATGTTGAAGATGGAAAGAGCGTATGCCGATAATAACGTGCTGGCCATTGTCAGAGATCCGAGAACCTGCTCCAATGACTGTTTCTGGGTCAGACCGTGCTACTTGATACTGCGACATGACTTGCAAAACTTGCCCTTAAGGATGCGCCTTGTTCGACTTGCCAGTTCGCCCAAGCTCTCAAAGCATTGCCTACCACGCCCGAGAAGATGGCAGGCCATAACGAAGGCGCCAGTTTTGTCACCTCTACCACGTGCGTAGACCACTCCGATCTTTCCTGTCCTTTCAGACGGATGATACAGATACCGAGAGCTTTATTCGTATCAGGTTTCAGTGAAGATTAACTCAAAGCCAGTCGCACGAACCAATGAAGCAAATCGACAAGGCGATGCTCAAAATATCGCCAAGAAACTGGTACCATGGTAAACCGTTCCAGCGAACCGGGGCATGGGCCTGCCCGGTTCTGAGGAAAGAAGCTGTCGATGATTCTTTTCTGCCAAATACTTTCGCTTCAACGATCTTGTTCTTGGTTCTTGCAGCGCTTGTTGCAAGTGTATGCTCATTTACTGTATCGGCCGAATGACCTGTTGCTGGCAACAGCAAGTGTTCTGAGCTGGCGTCGTGGGTGCGAGCACTTTGCTCCAAATGCTCTCGCCTTGGCTCTGCAGCGCCACGTAGATTGTCCGTTCCGCCTGCAGGGCGTGTCCGCCTGGGCGAAAACGGATACGGAAGAAGTTGGTATATTTGGTCTCCTTGAGACGTCATGACGGGATAAGGCAGTGCACGAGTGTCTTTTAGGAGGAAAGGGGGGAAATGGGGAACAGTTGAGAACCCTTTTCATCCGTAAGTTACAGTGTAGGCGAGTCAACGGGGGCGGAGCTGCCAATGGGTATGACGCAGCCGGTGTTGCTATAAATACTAGACGTTGGCTCATATGCATCTACGAGCCACACCGTATGATTGGGTCGTTTACGAAATGGGAGGGGTCAGGAATGCAGAAAAAGCAATGAATACTTCATGTCCAGGGAGCACACGTGTTACACCGAAAATTGCGTGTGCCCCGCCGTAACGGTTGAAATACAACCGTTACGATTTAGTGTCATGTAACGCTTCGTTTGCCACGCAAAACCGTTACGCGAGAAATCGCTGACCAGTTGATCAGCCGCCATTCCGAGTAGACAGTCCTTTTAAGCCGCGTTGTGATTACAATAACCATGTGTAACATCATAGTACATCTATCATGCTGCTCCATAAACATTGTTCTGGGCAACATTCAGCGCTGTACCAATTCTAGGTAGTGTGCGATAGTAGAGACATGTAATAGTTGGTTGTGGTGACAAAAACAGATCCGTAATTACCAAGGAGCAATCACGTTCTATATATCCCCTATTATTGATTATACAAGTCAACCCAAACGTACACTCAATCATTTCCCAGGAATCCCCTTCTCTTCATCCCTCCCCCTATGCCTCGGACGCAACGCAGCAAGCCTTCTCCGGACGCTCTTCTTCTCACTAACAGCAGTTGTCGCGACAGGCGCAGACACAGACGACCGCCTATGCCGACTCAACTGCGTAGACGCACCCAGCGACGACGGAGGCGAGCTCTTTGACGACGCCGGCGGCTTCTTCGCCGTCTTTCTCTCGAGGAAAGTCCAGAACCTGACATATAGCTGCTTCGCCTTGCCCTGGGTTATGAACTCGTAGATTTGCAGAGATAGGGCGATGAGAAGCAAGGTGGCGACGAGACTTAGGACTTGAAGGCAACTGTCAGCTTGGGCATTCCTTTTTGGTTGGTATGATACTTACAGCATGCGAGGATCAGTGTTCCTGCGGTAGTTGGGCTCGGTAGTCCCTCGATGCTGATTTCAAAGATGCCGGTTGCCCAGGAAAGGGGCGCCTACGAAACCTCGTTAGAATGCCGTTCTCATACAAAGACCAGACAACACTCACAAAGACAACCGTCGCTCCGGTAAAGATGAAGAGAATCTTAGACTGCTCGCTCGCAGACAAGGCCTCCTCGATATTGGCCTCTCGCTGCCTCAAATCCAGCAACGTCGTGATCTGCTCCAGTCGTCAGTTCCATTGAAACATGATCAAACTTCTCATCGTCATCAACCAACGTACCGAATCCCGCACGCGGTTCGCATCCTCCTCCAACCTCTTGAAAAAGTCCACAGTGGGATGCTTGAACGCCTTCCTGGCCTTCTCCGTCCCCTCGTCCCCCTTGTACACGACGTCGGCGCCACGAAAATCCTCGAACACGCGCTCCTGCGACCGCAGCACCCGCTTAATCATGTTGATCTCCTCTCGGATGTCGTCAATCTCCTGCAGCAGCTCGATCTCAGCGCGTAGATCATCAAGAACGGTCTTGGATGTGCCCATCTTTTTGATGGAGGCTTTGAACTCGGCGTAGCGTTTCATTCCCTCGTTGGACTGAAATAAACGGTCAGTCATCAAGGAAGGACCAGTGGGATAGGAAAGAAGACGTACGACGTGAGCGATGGACGCCGCAAAGACGTTGCAGTAGCTCCTCGGCCCCTCGAACTGGAAGTGGAACTCCTCCTCGCTGTAGCCGACCGCACTTTCGACGATACTCTCGACGATCCGCATCATGTCCTTGGTCTCGGACCGCAGGTCCCTGATACCCAGCACGCGATGCTTGATGGAGTTCAGCAGCGTCTTGGCGTTCTTGTTATCCCACCGCTCAGGGAACGCGCTGATGACGGTGTCTGTCATTCAGGGGGGGTCAGCATCACATTCACCACCACCACCATACGCGAACGGAGAAACACCCACTCTCGTCGATCCTCCAGACCCAAAGCTGCGCAACGTTCAGAATCTGCTTCCGCCGCTCCGTGTCCATCCTCCGCCTCTCCCGCGTGATCTTGGCCTGCACGCTGCTCGCCTGGTCCTGCCGCCCGGCCATCCTCCCCAGCTCCGCCTTGGTCCCGTCCGTCTTCTTCTGCTTCGAGCTCGTCTGCCGCGAAAACGCCCGCTGCCCGTGCCTCTCGAACGGGTTCTGCTGCTGCTGCCGTTGCTGCTGCGGCACCACAGCCTGCGGCCCGCCCGTCACGTCCTCAGTAAGCGGCTGCGGGCCCATCTCCTCCTCCTCCGCCTCCCTCCCAGCCAACCGCCCCTCAACCCGCCGCAGGTACCGGAACAGGACCTGGCTCTCGTTGCGCAGGGCGAGGTCCGCAGCACTCAGAGACTCGTGGTAGGACTGGTCCAGCGCCCGCGGGGCGTGCAGCTCGGACTTGGTGAAGCTCGCGCGCAGCTTGAGCATCGCGTCAAAGTGCGCCAGGTGCGGGAACAGGTAGTGCTGCAGATTCGTCGGCATCGCGCTCAGGGGGTGCCGTCGCGACGCGGACCCCGGCGGACCCCGTCTCTCGTTCCCGCCGCCGCCGCCGCCGCCGCCGCCGACGAGCTCCATCGGCCGGAGCAGCCTCGTCTCGTCCCCGATCTGCACGTCCCGCAGCATCGACTTCGTGCCCTCGTCAATGTCGACGTCGATCACGGGCATTACGAGGGAGAACATCTTGGACTGCGGCGCGGACGGCGGCACCACCGCCGGCGGCGTCGTCGGGACCCCTCCCACCCCGATCCCGAGACCGCCGCCGGGGGGCACGACCTCGGGAGCGACGTCCATCTTGAAATGCGGCTTCCGGTACGGCTCCCCCGTCCGCATCTCGAAAAACGTCTCCTCGATGAAGGCCATGATCCGGTCGCACTCGGCGCCCGTCTTGTGATCCATCGCGCAGACCCTCTGCACGAGATCCATCACCCACGCGACGTTGTTCGCGGGGAGGTGGAACCACCTCTTGACCGGCTTCTCGTCTCGAATCACCCGCGCGGTGTACGAACTCCGTCTCCTCTTCATCTCCTTCATGTTCAACCCCGGGCTCGCACCGCCGCCGGTGGCGGGAGGTGACAAAAGCGGCGACCGGGGCGGCGAGTGCGCGGGGCTTCCCTTCGGCGACAGCGCCGGACTGCGGGCCGGGGTCATTGGCGGACTCTGTGCGGGGCTCCGCGCGGGACTCTTCGTCGGAGACGGCGCCGGCGGCGGCAACGGCCGCGGACTCAACTTGATCTCCGTCTCGGGGTCGTACAGCATCTCCCACATACTCAGACTATCGAAGCTACAATCCGACGTCGGACACCAAAACAGGCCCCTAAAGTGCCTGCACGCCTCGATCTCGGCCTCCTGGTTCGGCTTCGACGGCGGCCGCACCCTCTTCGGCCTCAGGTTCGACGGCACCGTCTGCTTCGGCACGACCTGCGGCGCGTTGAACAGGTCCGCAATCGAGTTCCGGTTCAGCAGCTTCGCGAGCGACTGCGGCGTCTCCCCCGTGGAGCTGATGACGGTCGGGTCGGCGCCGGCCTCGAGCAGGTCGCGCACCATGGCCTTGTTCTCGTTCTTGACGGCGTGGTGCAGCGGCGTGCAGTCCTCCGTGTCGCGCAGGTTGACGTCCGCCTCGGCGGCCATTAGGCTCGCCACCACGGCCTCGTGCTCGAACATGACGCCCGCGTGCAGCGGCGTCTGGTCGTCCTTGTCCTGCAGGTCGACGTCGGCGCCCGCGGCGATGAGCACCCGGACGACGCCGTCGTGGCCCTCGGACGCCGCCTGGTGCAGCGGCGCGCAGTACTCGCTGCTCAGGCTGTCGACGTCGGCGCCCTGCTCGACGAGCATCCGCACGATGGCCTCGCGGCCGTGCCGCGCCGCGACGCTGAGGGGCGTGAAGTCGTTTGCGTTCTGCGCCTCGATGGACACCTCCCCAGTCTCGAGGAGCATCATGACGACGCCCTCGTGGCCGCCGCGCGCGGCGTCGTGGAGGGGCGTGTCGCCGACGGCGTCCTTGGTCGCCGGGTTCGCGCCGGCGTCGAGCAGCGCGCGGATGACGTGCTCGTGGCCCCTCCGCGCGGCGATGTGCAGGCTGGTCCCGCGGTCCTGGTTCGGCGCGTCGACGACGGCGCCGTCCGCGATGAGGATCTTGACGATGGCGGCGTGGCCGTTGCGCGCGGCCTCGTGGAGGGGGGTTTCGCGGAAGCTCTCCTCGGCGCGGACGTTGGCGCCGCGGCGGAGGAGGGTGCGGACGACGGACTCGTGGCCGTTGCGCGCGGCGAGGTGGAGCGGCGTGCAGAGGTCCGCGTCCGGGACGTCAACGTCGGCCTCGGGGTTTGTGGCGAGGATGGCGTTGACGATGGCGTCGCGGCCGAGCCGGGCGGCGTGGTGGAGGGCTGTACGTTGGTCTTCATCCTTGGCGCGGAGGACGGAGGGGAGGGAGGAGATGAGCTGGCGGACGTGGTCTTCTGTGCCGTGCGGATCTCGAGGCTCGGAGGCGATGACTTCGATGAGTTGGATGAATGCTGGCGGTGTTAGTCGTCGTTCCACATGAGTTTCGGGGCCTACATACCTTCTTTCATGGGAGATTCCATGGCTAAAGAGATTAGTACAGTGAGTGAAATTCAGTCCTTCAAGATAGAAGCCAAGAAGGCCAAACGACGAACAACAGAAACAAAAGCGCCACATCTATATGGTGGGAACCCACCAGGACTGACTCTTCGATGACAATTATCGCGAAGCGGCTGACACCAACACGAGCGATAATTGCGGACCTCATCAGGCACACCACCAAGACCGCAAGCCATCTCCAGACCAACGCAGGATGGGGCCCCTGTCTCAAAATCTGACAAGTCTGGGCGGTTTTCTTGCCTCACAGCCACGATTTCGCGGTCGCATAGTCATTCTCAAGACATTCAGGGCTCTCACGTGGAAAATCTCAATTGTTGGGGTCACATTGCAACCACTACGAATGACCTAGCCTAGTGAACCTTTTAAACATTTCGTCGTCCATCCATTACGCGTGACCTGTCTGCTGCCTCCTCACCCGTCCCCGCACCACACCATCTTTCTGTCTACCGACCAACGCGGATAACTCCCGCCGCTACTAGCTTCTGGACCTTTGATCTGATTTCGGGGTTCTTCATATGCTCTGTCAGCGCCGCCGGATCCGACTGCGCCTGCTGGAGGATCGACTGCATGATGGGATCTTGCATGATGCTCATGATCTGTCACAGAGTGCGTTAGCGCCCGAACCACGGAAACAAGGAGCCGGAAGTGGCGCCGGCGTGCGCTGAAACTTACCTCGGGGTCCTTCGCCAGACGCTCCCGCGTCTGCTCCTCCGTCTCGTTCTCCCGCGCCGCGTACATGGCGTTGAAGGCCTTCTGCTGCTGCTGCTCAATCTCGCGCGCGTTGGCGCCCTTGTGGTGCTCCAGGTCGACCTTGGCCGCCTCGGTGCACGCGTCGACGCACTTGGAGTACTCGCGCATGCCGAAGAAGGCCTGCGCCTTGCGGATGTAGGCGCGGATGAAGGTAGGGTCCTTCTTGATGGCCGTGTTGCAGTCCTCGACGGCGCTGGGGAACTCGAGCAGCTTGACAAAGGCCGCCGCGCGGTTGCTGTAGCCCCTGGGGTCCTCGGGCGCGCGCTTGATCATCTCGCTGTACGCGGCCACGGCGCCGGGCCAGTCACTCTCCTTGAACTTCTTGTTACCCTCCTCGCGGGCCTCCTCGGCCTTGGCGGGGTCGATGTAGGCGAGGCGGGCGGACTCGACCTTGTTGCGCTCGGCGGCGCGCAGCTTGGCGTTGACATCGGGCGTGCGGTGCTCCGTCAGAGACTTCTTGTAGTTCTCGATGGCACCGTCGAGGTCGCCCTGCTTCTCGTAGGCACTGCCAATGCGAGCGTAGCTCTTGGCAATCATCTTGAAGTCGGCGTAGATGAGGCGGCCCTCCTCGACAGCCTTGGTGCAGGCCTCAATACACTTGGGGTAGTCGCCCTTCTCGAAGTAGGCGGCACCGAGGTTGTTGAGGTAGGTGATGTCCTTGTACAGCTCCCAAGCCTTGCTGTAGTGAGCAATGGCCTCGTCAAAGTTGCGCTTCTTGTAGTTCTCGGTACCGAGAGCCTTCTCCTTGTCGGCAGCCTCCTTGGCCTTCTTCTTCTCCAGAGCCTCCTCGTCGAGTTCTTCCGGCTCGGGCTCGGGGGTAGGGGCCTTCTTGGGGGCAGGCTTCGGCTCCGGGGCAGGGGCGTCGGGCATCTCGGTATCCCTGGAGGCGCCGGGGATGTCGTCGGGCATGCCCATCTGCATGTCGACGCCCATCAGGACGCCGAGCACCTGCAGCATGCGGGGGTCGCTGAAGAGGTCCGGCGAGGCCTTGGGGTTGGCCTGCATCTGCTGGAGCTTGGCCATGAACGAGGGGTCGCTGAGGAATGAGCTCGTCTTGGGGTTCGCGGCGAGCTTCTGGAGGAGCTGGGGGTCGTTGAACATGTTGCCGAGGCCCAGGCTAGGGTCGCCGGCGTCTGTCGACAGTTAGCAGGTTGCCTTGCGGTTTGCGAAGCCAAGGTTAGGGACATACCACCGCCAGCCTCCGCCTTCATTGCCTTTTGCACGGCGGCAAGATCCTTCTTCAGACCGGCATTGTTGGGGTCAACCTTCAGTCCCTCCTCGTATGCGTCGTTGGCGGCGAGCAGGTCGCCCAGGCCGTACAGAGCGGTTCCCTTGCGTCCCCAGCCCTTGGGCCAGTCGGGCTTCAGTTCCGTCGTCTTGTTGGCGTCTTCCAGGGCGCTTTGCCATTCCTTCTTGGACGCGTAGGCGGCGGATCGGTTGCTGTAGAGGATGTGGTTTTCGGGCTGGAGCGCGATGGCCTCGGTGAACTTGGCGCTATGCGGTGGTCAGTCGGTGCTTGGTTTCGTTTGCAGCAGCTAACGTTGCTTTGGCACTTACACAGCCTCGTCAAAGTTCTTCTCGGCAATGGCCTTGTTGCCGAGAGCCTTGAGCTCGTCTGCGGAAGCCATGTCGACGTGTCTGTGTGGTTATGCGGTATGTACGACTCGAAAAACTCAAACTTGGATTAATTATCGCAACGATGGGGGGTATTGGGGGGGTATTCTGGTCAAGTGTTGGGAAATTGGAGAGGAAGTTCGTATGTCGCCGTGGGGTGAGGCAGGCGGGACGACGGCAGAAAGAAAACAGCCCAAAGCTCACCAGCCCGGTGCCTTCTAGCTGTTTCGATGGTTGGAGCGGCAGCGGGTGCTGATTGGACGGGCGGGGCCGGGGGCTGGACCGTGCGGATGGTGGGGTTCAAGGCTGAGCCCAGCTCGCCTGCTGTTGGTACGTACCTCAAAGTAGTTACCCCTCACCTGTTCACCTCGGTGTGGCGCTGTGGCTCGGTGAGTGGTACACCGAGAATCCCGGTATTGCACATCTTTGCAGAACGTTCTTGATTTTTCGTCTGCTCAGGCTACCGCCATCTCAGAGTAACTAGCTCGCTCACTCCTTCTTGGCCAGAGCAACAATGCTAAACTCCAAGTTCCCATCCGCGAACCCAATGAACCTCCTCACGCCCTTCTCCAGGGCCCGCTCGCTGAGCATGTCATCCCCCTCCTCCAACACCCCCCGGTCAACAGGCCCGTCCGAGCCCCCCTCCAGCTCCCACAGGTGGCCATCCTTGCCCTTGACGAACGCAATGAAGTGGTATCCCGGATGCTCCTCCGCCGGCGGCGCGGCCGTGTCCCCCCTCCGCGCGGCCTTCATGTGCGCCTCCTCCAGCTCCTCGCTGCCGTACAGCACGTCCGCCCTCGGCTCCCACTCGAGCGGCTCGGCCTCCGTCAGCAGGCGGTCCAGCAGCGAGCCGTCGCGAACGAAGCGGCGCGCGTCCCCGTTGCCGACGGCGTGCACGAGCGCGTACAGCCCGCAGGCGTTGCCGATGGTCTGGCGGAACCAGGTCACGGGCTCGGCGGGGCCGGCGCCGTCGTAGGTGACGCCGTGCTCCCCGGCGGTGCGGGTCCCGTCGGCGGCGCGGACCGAGTTGTACATGGGCGCCGGGGCGATGAAGATGAGGGCCAGCGCCGGGCGCGGCACGAGGGCCAGGAGGGACGGCTCGTCGAGGCTGTAGACGTCGAAGAAGCCCAGCTCCGGGGAGATGCCCAGGTCGTGGATCAGCGAGGTGAAGACGTCCGGGTTGTTCTCGAGCGGGATGAAGGTCTTTTTGCCCTCGGGCGAGAAGTAGACTCCGTCAGCTGGCATTTTGTCTAGGAGATTGATGGATGTTCTTGTTCGATAGATTTTAAGTAGAGTGGTGACGGGCTGTGTCTTTTACCTGTCTTATAAAGAGGCCTGCTGATGCTGAGATGCACCAGAGAGGTGAGGTGCTGTTTGATGCGGTTTGACTTACAAGCAGCAGGCACGACGGGGTACGCAAACCGAGCGCCTGCCTGGCTGGACCCCGCACGGTGATTCGCCGGCGTTTTCAGATTTGGCAATTGCCACGCAAAAGCATCCAGCTGCAAACATTCCGACATTTGCGACATTATCGGTTGGTCAAACAGCCATTTACTTGGTTGTCGGGACTTCAGTTGCTCCAGGAAGCTGAGGGAATAGGTGCCGAACCTTCTTTTCGAGATCGGACAGACTTCTAGTTTCCTCACCCGCTGATCATGTAGTCTTCTTCATTGCTTACTGGATCATCTGCCTCTTTGCTTTTGTCGCCCATATTCTCCGAACTTGACGTGAATGAACATTTCTTCATGTCATTTCTCCACTATTTAGAGGCGATGTTGCTTCTCTTCCCTGGCCAACAGTCACCTCTGCTAGTTAGAATGACAAGCGAGAAGAAGTAATTCCCACGATCCGGGCAATGTGACATGCCAATCCGTGATGTCCCAGTCTCAATAAACCGCATGGCTCTCCCCGCGCCATCAAGACCACATCCCCACCGCTCCTCCAGCATCCGAACATCTTCGGACATCGGCAGGTCTTCAAGGTCCGAGGCCCCGGTTCGAGGTGCCATGCTCCGTCAGCGAGGGGCCAACCGCCCAATCGAGGCCATCTCAGCTCTCCATCCCGTCGGCTGTCATGATCCCACAGCGGCATTAGCGGGAGCTCCCAGGTGAAACGGCGCCAGAGCTCCCTGCAAGTCACCCCGGCCACGCCCAGCACGGGCCAATAAACGCATCCCTTTTAATCAGCCAACTCTCCTCGACCCCTACGCCATTCCTCTGTAGCTCGCCAGAATACCTACCTATTGGACAAAGCTTCTCCCTCCAAAGAGCGTGCAGCTTTGCCCTCCGTCACGCAACCCCGATTCGCAATTCCTCAACGGGGCAAGGACGTCACCGAATCGTACGACTTTCCCGGCCATATATCACCACCGCCCATTCGCTCCCACTCCGACTGCCTCCCACCTCCCAGGATGGCCGGATATCTCTTGCTTGTGATTCCAAGCATCCTCATGAGCTTGCTGTTGTCGAGATCGCCATTCATGATGACCACCATTCCGCAGACCACGAAACCCTGGGCCGACGGGCCCATGAAGCTCATCCCCACGCCGCAATATGTGACCAAGAAGGTGAGTTGTGCCGCGGCTGTGTGCTTTCCATGTCAATTCAGCGCCGCCGGATAAGAGCTTCAATTGACCGCGACGCCTAACAGACGGACCTCTTCACCACCGGTGCCACCCACATGTGCTTGCTGCACAACTCCATCCTGCGCGGTTACAACTCCATCTACCACCAGGCGCCTCTCGTGCAGGAAGCCGACAAGCCCGACTTCATCGGATACTCCCAGGCCTGGTTCAAGTTTGTCAAGTCCCACCACGACGATGAGGAGGAGTCTCTCTTCACCAAGGTCGAGGACCTCCTGGACGACAAGAACGTTTTTGCCGACACGCACAAGGAACACGGTACGTACCTGCCATCATCCAGCGCTGCATCCCGACAGTTCGACTAACATGCACTCTGCAGAGTCCTTCCTGGGTGGTCTTGCCGAGTTCAACAAGTACCTGACGTCCCTCTCTTCGCCTTCCGACTTTTCCGGCGCCAAACTCCTCGAGATCATGCAGGGCTTCCAGGAGCCATTCGAGAACCACTTCCACAGCGAGATCCAGACGATTGCCGGGCTGGCAGAACACCCGAACGCACCAAAGGAGGGCACACCGGAGGCGGCGAACGCGAGCCTGACGTTCAAGACGTGGGGCAAGAGCACCGTCACCAAGGCCGGCACGGCGGACGTGGTGCCGTTCTTCCTGCTGAACCTGGACCGGACGGCGGAGGACGGACTGTGGGCGAACTGGCCGCCCATGCCGGCGCCGATCAAGTGGGGGTTGATCAATATCGCGGGCGCATGGCACTGGGGCTGGTGGAAGTTTGCCAGCTGCGACGCAGCGGGACAGCCGAGGGAGCTGTATGCGCTGCAGGCGGCTCAAGCCGAAGACAAGGCGAAGGCCGAGCTGTGAGACTTGCTGAAGAATGTATGTTGTGGTTCGTGGGACGACGGTTCGGCGTTTGAGGGAGTTTGGGTCCAGGGACGAATACTCTGTAAGAGAAATATTGAGGCGCGCAGAAAAGAGTCAGTTCCTTGCGTTAAATTGCTTACTCGCCCGGGATGTCTCGTGGAGAAACCACGCCGGGGCCCAGGTCCGAGCTCGCGCCGGGTAGCAAACAAGGAAGCTGTTCGGCGACGGTACCACATGTCAGCAGCAAGCCGTGCGATCGGCGGCGAGTTCAAGGTCAGGCGGCGGCAGAAGCGAGAATGAACCCCCCGGCGAAATTGCCAGGTGGACGCTAGAATCAGCGACGCATCAGGCTCCCCTGTCAGCTTTCGCTTCTCCGCCGTTAGCTCCAACCTTGTTCTCACCGATGTTCTTTTCATAGCCAGAGACATGCAGACTGCAGGCCAAGGACGGACACGACGGACGGAGCGATCTCGCTGAGCTTGTGTGGCGAAGGCGATGGCCAGCGATGAGGCGCGCGGACGCTCACCGACGGCACGAAGTGGGAGAGGCGAGGCGAGGCGAGCTGCAATGCGACGCAACCCTAACGACAGCCGCAGATTGCAGGCGCAGACGCACCGCGCCGGGGCGGCGGAACCCTCGTCTCGTCCCCCAATGGACGGCGCATTGGCATGGGGCTCTGTACGGCGTTTTGCGGACAGAATCGGATGTCGAGCCCTGGTTTGGCTGGTTCGCCCCCGGCCGCACCTCAGCCATGGCCATCCTACGCCGTCAGGGCATGGAGAGACGCGTCGAGGCAGTAATCGGGCTCGTAATCCTTCGCAAACGTTCTCAGAATAACACGAGATCGATCAAAGGCGCGCCGGTGATCTTGGCCGATTCCATGGCAGCTCTTGGTGCGAGAGTCTCTCGGGATTTTGAGGCGCAGCCCCGACGTCGCTGCGAGCACCGATGGTGTCTCTGATGGCGTTCGACAAGCGATTCGGCCGTTGTACGCGCCAAACACCGTTCGACATGGGCGTACAGACGGTTGAAGCAGATGCCTCACCGTCACTTTCGGCTTGTGGTGAAGCTGGGAGACACTGGCACAGCCGTAACCCCCGAGAACCGCCGGGGTCCAGTCTCTCGACCTTCTTGTTCGCGGCGATCAGCCCGGCGCTGCCAAGGGCGAGATCCTGGAGGAGGGACATCGGGCATGCATCACCCCACCCGGCCGCTCATCAGCACTAAGGTACTGCGTTCGTGCGTGTTGGAAGCTTGCCTCGCGTACCGTGGCTGCCGTATCGGTGCATCTGCGTCTGGTCTGCAGCAGCGAGATGGAACCTGCGCGTTGTACGAAGCGGTCGTACGTGCGAATAAGCTAAAAAAATGCTAGCGGCGCTGCAGGGCTCAGCAGATGGCGGGAGCCAACGGACTCAGCATGGGGAGGGGATGAAGCCACCACTCACACGGCGATGTCGAGCTGGAAGGTGTCGTGCAGAAAATCAGACGGGGGTGGAGAGACGACAGCTGGGGGCGGCCGGGCGCCCTGGAGACGCAATTGGACCTGGAGCGGTAAACTTGCTCAAACGCTCTCAGAATGCGTGAGGCAGGAGCGATAGCGCTTTCTTGGCTTGGCCTTTGGGAGCCCACCTGCGCCTTCCCAACATACGATAACGCTGGTGGAAGGTGCCGTGGGCCTCGACCTCTGCAACGGAAAGAACAGAAAATTCTTTCAAAATGTTTTATTCGCCGGATCCTGTTCGGTTGGCCCCCATCTCCTCGTGGCTTCCCTTTCGCCTCCCCCAACTGCCTCCAACATGCTCGCGGGTGGAACCTCATCTGATAGCGGTCGACTTCCTCACTCGCTGCGTCGTCTGCATCTACACTGGCGCCCCAATGCCCTCGGTCGTACCTGCCCTAAGGTACCTTCCAGGTTGCTCCCCTACCTGCCGAATCTCACATCCACTGCCCAGACTTTTCAACCCTTGTTTGTTTCTCGGGAAGGAATCTAGCGCAGACCAACGTCCCTGCCTTCTCTCCCATGGAAATCTAGCGCAAGTGGGTACACAGGTGTTTCCTTTCGCGGCAAAGAAACTGGCTGATCACCTCCATACCTTGTGGTCTGCGTCCGTATAAAACTCCTCCCGCAGCCACGCCGACCTCAGCTCTGCTCGTCTTTTCTTCTCCAGTCCAGCATCACCTCGACTCGAGCACAACAAGGCATCCCCTGCTAGTATCGATCCGATCGACGTCTCCGCTTTTGGAAGAGCATCTCTGATATCCCGGCACCTCGACACCACAACATCGTATCCTCTCTCGACACCCTCTCACAGCCGGCAAAAATGGACCACGGCGGCATGACCATGGCCACGACCACGGCCGCTATGGCTGCCACTGGCACCATGACTGGAATGGCTGCTGCCACCAGCAGCAAGGCTGCCATGTCGGGCATGGGCGGCAGCGGGTGCAAAATCTCTGTAAGTCGCGATCCTATCCACCACCAACACCAACACCCCAAACCTCCATCGCCAACCAACCAACCCCCACCAAAATGAAAGCCCCCATGCCACGAAAGCAACTAATCAGTTCTGTCAGATGCTCTGGAACTGGAACACGGTCGGCTCTTGCTACATTGCCTCTTCATGGTTTGTTTCCCCCCCACATCCCCCCAAGGAACAAGGTTGCTGACTCGGCCCCAGGAAGATCACTTCGGAAGGAATGTTCGCCGGATCGTGCATCGGCGTCATTCTCCTCGTCATGTGCCTTGAGCTTCTCCGCCGCGCCGTCAAGGAGTACGACCGATACCTCATCCGCACTCACAAGGCCCGCTGGGCTGGTGCCGGTACCAGTGCCCCGAGCTCGGAGAGCGCCGGTGACCACGGCAAAGGCCCCTCCGCCTCCGTCGCCGCCGCTGGCAATGCCGGCGTCATCCCGCCGTACCGACCTACTATTCTTCAGCAGGCTGTTCGTGCCCTGATCCACATGTGCCAGTTCGCCGTCGCATACTTCGTCATGCTGTAAGTTTGCCCAGGATTCCAACACAGATGGTGCCTGACTGCTAATTGTTGTGTTTTCAGGCTCGCCATGTACTACAACGGATACATCATTATCTGCATCTTCATCGGCTCTTACATTGGCTCTTTCATTTTCCAGTGGGAGACCCTCTTTGATGAGGCGACCAGCGCTGCCAAGGAGGCGACTGTCTGCTGCGGTTGAGCCAGAAAAGGAGAACGGGATTGAGGTTCTTCGAAGAGGAACGATACATCCAACAAGAAGTTTATAACGCTATACCCCGCAGCTTTTGTCTGCTTGCCTTTCCCCGAATTGATAGTTAGAGATTAATAATACAAAGACACTCTCCGATTACCTCTCGTGCGAATACTGTGACAGCCCCCCCGGAGCCTCTGGCATGTCAGCAGCCATAATGGCAAGTATTGCAAGATATAAAATGCTACTGTGGTGTATGAATTCCGACCTCCAGGGCCAGATGCCCACTTTGTCGTGTTACAAAGACTGGTTGGTTTTCGTAGGCGCAGACGTACTCTGTCTCAACTCCCTGAAATGGAAGAACATCTACATGTCTAACCTCTTTCTCTAATTCTTCTCTGACGCCGTTCTGTTGGACATGTTTTTTTTCGGCCGTCCAGAAGCCTTGGGAGATAATACCCGCCTTGGATGCGCGGAATCTTGAACCCACGTCGGCGCACTAGGATGCTGCTAGACTTTCCCCTGTTTCGAATCGCAGCGACGTTCCTTTCGGTAGCTTCTCTGATGTTTCCTTCCTTGAATCGCATTCAACATGTACAGAAAATAAAGTTAAAATGGGCTGTGTCTGGTTGTGAATTTACTTGGAAGACCTCTTGGAAAATAGCCACGGCAAACATTGACAGAGAGAATTCTTCAACAATATTCTTTACTAGTTCATGACTCACAATTTATCATGTGGCTCTGTTGATGTCACCATCATATTTGACAAACGCAACCCCTGTGGGTGTATTCGGCCGCTGGCAGGGTCAAGTTCTTTTTCTTAGGTACCACGTTTGCCTGAGCTCTGAGTTCCAAGGTTATGAACGGCGGCGCTGTCTCTGTTTGTCAAACTATGAGCAATGGCCGTAGGTTGTGTCACTGAGAAAACACCCGCTGTTAGCTAGTCTGAAGACCCTTGGTCAACAAAAGGACAATACATGTGACCAGCTTGCTGCTTGCTTGGTAGTTGGCCAGCTGAGTTCGAAAGAGCTTACTACTGCCTGTAAAAAGTGCAGACATTTCCAAAATTAACAAGAGCTGTGATCACTTGAAGGTCGAAAAATGGGAAGAACAGGTGTTTTGCTAACAAAGGTAGAGACTGCTGGCACATGAATACTCCCCGGGCTAAACTGTCAGAAGGCCATTTATCCGAATATAATCTTGTATATTCCGTTCCTTGGCCGCGATACCTAGTATCCCATCGACTGCTAAATGACGCCAATACCTCAGTGTACAGGGAATAACTAATTACGAGTCATTCGAAATAATCAATGCATTTTTCTAGCTACAAAAAGAATTGGGAATTTAGAGAAAATATAGAATAATATAGACCCTGGGATGTACTGGTGTCATTCAGCAGTTGATGGGATAGTTGGAGAGAACGTCTGATAAAAAGCTAGAAGAGATGCGCAAGCGACCATATCAAACAAAAGTCGACCAACAAAGTCGATGGAAACCATCGTCAACTGCACCTGGGGCGAGGAAACTGACAAGTTGTTTTTTTTGGAGATCAAAAATATTGGAATTGGTCTTTTGACAACGGAGCCTCGCATTCGGTCGCATTCGGGCGTACAAGCCAAGGCGGGATAATAGCGGAGAACTTGTCAGCACCGACAACCCCCCGCCACGCAGCATAGCCGCATCTTGCACCAAGGAAGCCGTTCCGTTCAAGTTGACCGCTTTGCCGATAGGATGGTGTGGTTGTCTGGCCGTATTCGTGGACAGAGGGAAAAAACGACGGCGCGAGAGACGCGGCTTTCCCCAGCCGACCTTCTTGTTTAGGAATTCAATATGACTACCATGCGCCGTCAATCTGTTATCATGTCCTCAGTTTTGACGAATAGGACCTCAGTAAAGGCGATGTGCGTTTCAGGGTATTTGTGTTACACAGGCCACTTGTTGCCAAGTTGACAATATCCAGATGTGAAGTTAAGGTACCCGTGCATGGCACCCATGTCTGTTGGTTCGAATAGCCTATTGCCCACCAAAGGCCCATAGACGCATGCTCAAGCGCGTGGAGGTGTCACGAGATCTGCGTTTAAGTGACGCTTCGCTGCGGGCCATTGACGCCCGAACAACGACCAGACCGTCGATACTCTCGGCGTGTAAGTCGCCAGCCAGTCAGAGACCCGGAATTGTCAAGCAGGCTGCACAGCGTGCCCGGCCTGACTCACTTTGTCAGCGCCATGCATATCCCATCGCGGCGCGCAATGTTTCCCTTCAGAGACCTGACAGACTTACAACCGGCCCAACGAGCCTATCAGAACCCAAGTTCCAAAAGCCAGCAACCGCACCGGTCTTCGGGATAACCGCGGAGATGCCAGAAACCACGAGGTCGTGCCGGTCAGCGCATTCATCATCGGGGAAAAGGCGCAGCTCGCAGACGCATCGTCGACAACGCGTCCGACACACATTCATATATCAAATTCTGTCGAATTCAGCTTACCTACCTCGTAAAGAAGGCCGCCAAGGTCGGCGCGAGCCGAGCGGACTTTTGGCCAAACCCCGACCCTGGATGACGCCGTCAAGCCTCTGATGGCAGCGAACGGCCCCCCCCAAGTCGGCCGCCCAAACCAACCCAGGAGGGGCTTACCGCTTACGGAACCATTTTGCGCGCGCGGGGGGCCCAGCACATTGCAGTGTGATCCCCACAGTGCACAGCCCTACAGGGGAGAGCAGGGATCGGACTTTTGGGCGGCGGCGAAAACTCCGGTCGACATCAACTTCGCAGACGAGGGTGTGGGTGGTACAATTACGTTTCTCGCGCGCGCCCGCCAGCCTGCTTCTGCGGATGAGCCTCTCCAAAGTTGCGTGTCCCGCTTCTGCCCTTCTCCCCCGCCGGCAGGCCGTCCATTATTAAACCTCCGGATCGCGCCTCTCGTCATCAATCTGTCCCCGTGGATCAACTAGCGAGGCGAACAAAAGAACGGAAGCGGGTCGAGTCCGAGAAGACGTGGTTCACGATACCTCACGTCATCACGAGTCGACAGAGAAAACTGAGAGAGAGAAAGAAAGAAAGACATGTCTACCACGTCGTCGCCGTCGAGATCGACCGACGGGTCCACGCCGGAGCGGCCCCGGGTCCCTCCCGTGGCTCGATGGGGTGCCGCTTGTGCGCCGTGTGCGACGGCAAAGGCGAAGTGCCTGCGATCCAACATCACGCCGGGATCCAAGTGCGATAGGTACGTTCGGATCCTCACTACTGCACGATACACATGATTGTTTGCTCAGCTTGTGGGACGGGATTTTGCGAGAACTCCGGACCCGTCTGGGGTGTTGTTTGTCCAGCTTGCTTGGGGCTTTTTGCCTATTCTGGACCAACAGGTCCATTGGCGAGGCCATGTGTCGGCTGCGCGTTGCCGGTTCGAGACTGGACTGACATGTTTTGGCTGCTGTAGGTGCGAGAGATTGTACAAGAATTGTACGGACCAGGTGCACAAGCCGCGGAAGAAGAGACAGAGCAAGCCTTCGTAAGTGGTTTCTTATTTTCAGCTGCCGAAGCCGTTGTCTTGCAGGCAACCAGCGGATTCGACAAACTTGGCTCTTCAGGGATGCCAATGAAGTACTGTTTGTGTAGAATTCGGAAGCTTCTGTCAGCTTGAAGTCGCATGGTAGCATTCTGCAGAACGCTAATACGTCTCGTAAAGGAGGACCACTCAGCTCGAGGAGCGCCTGAACCGACTGGTAAACTCGCTGAGAGTAACAGGCAACGTCTCTGCCATTTCCAGTATCGAGGCCGGCGACCCGTCTCTCCCTAGACGAGCCCCCTTGGTACCCAATCACTCCACAACACTGCCCCCAGGCCACCCGACGTTCATGACACAAACAAGCTCGGCTATCTGGGAGTCAGCTAGCCAGATCGAAACAGGCCCTGTAATCATCCCAGAGACGTACAACTGCTTCGTCCCGCCGGCATGCATCTGCCGATCTGAGCCGGGGGAGGCCCCCGGCCCACCCGACACGGACGAGAACCTGCTGGCAATCTACCGAGATGAGCTGATGCCGACATTTCCGTTCGTGATTGTATCGAGTAACGTCTCAGCCAGCACCCTCGCCGCAACCAGGCCGTTTCTCATGGCATCGATTCGCATGGTGGCGTCTTTCAGGAGCCCGAGATCCATGCGGGGACAGCTGTACCGCCTGTTGAGCCACATTGCCGACCACACGTTGCTGAGATCCGAGAGGTCGATCGATCTTCTGCTGGGCTTGGTGGTTATTCTGGGGTGGTTCCACCACCACTGCATCGCCCACGCGCAGCTCAACCAGCTCATCTCGCTGGCCGCGTGCCTGGTGGGTGAGCTGGGGCTGAAGCGGAACCCGTCGTTGCCGGAGCGGACGAGGCTGATGGTCACGCGGCCCTGCGAGCTGAGGGAGCGGACCAACGAGGAGAGGAGGCTGCTTTTGGCTGTGTGGTATCTCAGCTCAGCGTAAGTCCAGTCGGCAGTGTCAATATTTGTACGCTAATGTGCGTGCTGACATGAGATAGCATCTCGCTGGATATCCAGCAAATCGACCCAATGAGGTTCTCGGGGTACATGCAGCAGTGCCTACGCGAGCTCGAAGAGACCCAGGAGCTCGAGTCGGACATGCACGTCATCTACATTGTGCGCATACAGCGGCTTGCCGAGCGGATCTCGCAGATCAGGGCCAGCGACGAGGGGGGCGAGGAAATGGGCGTCCCCAAGGCGCCGATTTCGGCCTACGCGTCGAGCTTCCAGGCCGAGCTGGACAAGTTGCAGGCCCAGATGCCCCGAAGCCTGAGAAACAACCGTAAGAATTATCCCACTTGCTCAAACAGCCGACCGCCGCTGACCACCGAAACAAGACTTTCTCAAAGTCCGCATGGTAACCGCGCGCCTCCGCCTCTACGAACCCCCGACGATCGACGCCGACCTCCTCGCGTCTCTCTCCAAGTCCCTCACCTGCCTCTCGTCCGGCACCAGCTCGGCTCTCGACGTCTTCTACCAAGCCAACGCCGCGCTCAAGGCCTGGTTCGACACCTGGCTCGCCATCCCCGTCTCGACCTTTTACGCCATGCCCGTCACCCTCGCCTCGCACATGATCTTCGCCGTCGTCATGATGACCCGCTGGGCCTGGCTCGCCGCGAGCTCGAGCAGCAACAGCAGCGTCAGCCCCTCCACCAGCATCAACAGCGGCAGCAGGAGGAACGTGCCCGTCGACCCGTCCAACGACAACCCCAACGTGGCGCTGGCGGCGATGGAGGCGGCCATCAACCCCAACACGCCCGTGTCGTCGTCGACGCCGTCGTCGTCGTCCAACGCCAAGAGCACGCCGGCGTGGGACTCGCCCGCCCCGGACAAGAACCTGCCGCAGGTGCTGGCGGAGCTCAAGGCGCAGCTGTCGCGGCAGCCGGAGCTGATGCTCGACGTGGCGGACATACTGAACCGGGTGGCGGACCAGCTCGAGGAGGTGGACGCGGCGATGGCGGCGGTGTCGTTGGACTCGGGGCCGTGGCGGGGGAACATCTGGACGCTGGGGGCGACGAAGGTGAGGATCGCGCAGCTGCGGCAGAAGAGGTGGTCGGAGATCGTGGCGGGCGGGGCGGAGGAGCGGGAGGATGTCGGGGACGACGACGACGACGACGAGCCGGAGGAGCAGGAGGGGATGGGGGAGATTGAGATGCAGGAGAGCATGGCGGCCAACTTCCCAGTGATTGGGCCTTGGGACTATGAAGGGACCTGGGGCCCGAATTTGTACGATATCGTGGACCCGTCAGTGTTTCTTGACGGGATGGGCGGGACGTCTGGCGATTGGGCTTCGGCTGGGTTGATGGGCATGGCGCCGATGGATCACATGGGAACACAGGCCCCGGGGAGGTACATGTAACAGGACGCCTTGGGTATCTGCAAGGCAGGGAGGGTAGGAATTCAAAAGCGTGATTGTCTAATAGAGTGGAGGGTTCTGATCAACCTTGACTACTGACTGATTCGATCCACTGTGATGGCTCTGAGATGCGGCTGACTTAAGAGGAGACGGACTCCAGGTCTATCGTAATCAAGGAATGAGGTCTCACTCTTAGAGTAATCCTTTATCAACAGCGAACTACCGATGGATTTCGGACCTCGCGGTCGAAGCCCATGCAGGCGGGCACCGGTGGGCAACAAGGAACACCGAATGGGAAGGCGAAGGGCGGGGTGGACCTTCAAGTACGAAACTTGTCCCGTAGAAAGTCATCCGGCGTTGTGGCAGAGTGGTCTAATGCGCAAGACTAGAAATCTTGTTCCTTCGGGAGCGTCTGTTCGAATCAGGCCAACGTCGATCCTTTTGTCATTTTGCTTCATTCAACATCGAAAACAGTACCTTTTCTGCCTCTTTCCATTCATAGAAAGCTGACGCGTTCAGATCTCAAAAGTCCTGTGTGAGGCAATCTTTTTTCCCTTCTATTAAACAAAAAGCTCGCGGTATATCCAAGCAGCCCCGGCCCAGACGTCGTCAGCCTCTCAAAATACTGACGATAATTCCTTTTCTAGTCTTACATCCCACACGAAACTCATCTGCAACTCACTGCACAGGCGAAGCAGGCGGTCTCGGCGGCGTTGAAGGGCGCTCGCCCTGCCAGTCCTTCGCCAGCAGCCCCTTCCCGCCGCTCTTCTTCTCCTCCTCCTCCATCTTCAACACCAACTCGCCGAGCAGCCCGTTCGCCCAGCCGAACCACGCCCGCGTCCAGTCCTTCTCGTCCCAGCTGTTGACGCTCTCGTGCAGGACCCCCGTGCCGGCCGTCGAGTCCAGCACCATGGCCAGCTGCTCCTCCACCTCCTTCTCGGCGTCCTTGACGCCCGAGATCGGGTCGTACGCCGTCATGGCCGCGATCACCGCCGCCATCGGCCACGCCTTGCCCGGCCCGACGTGCGGCCCGCCGACCGCCGAGATGACGGGCCCGCGCATGAAGTACGAGTTGGCGTCGCTGAGCACGTACTTGCGCGTGTTGCGGTAGATGTCGGCGTAGTCGCGCTTCTTCTCGCCGCGCGCCGGCTCCGGGAGCCTGAACTTGGACTGCGTAAAATTCCACAGCGGCATCGCCAGCAGCGACGGCACGTTGGCGTCGTCCATGAGGTTCGCGCCGCCGTACCCGTCGACCTCGTACGCGAAGATGTCCCCGAACCCGGGCCGGTGCACGATGGCGTCCTTCTCGATGCCCTCGCGGATGCCGAAGGCCTGCTCGCGCATCGCCTCCGTGAGGTTGCGCGCCCGCGCGCCCTCGAGCTTCGCCATGATCTCCGACGCCGACTCGAGGTACTTGGCCCACATCATGTTGGCCGGCACGAGGAACTGGAAGATGCACGCGTCGTCCGACGGCCGGAACGCCGTCCGCACCATGCCGTTCTCCTTGATCGGGTTGCCCAGCCCGTCGTTGGTCAGCGTCTCGCTGCCGCGGTTCGTCCACCCGGTGAAGGTCCACGCCGACTTCTCGACCTTGCCCTCGCGCGAGTAGGTGCCGAGCCGCATCGCGCCCGCGGCGTCGACGGCCGCCTCGACGGCGTCCACCCAGCCGTGCTTGCCAAAGAACTGCCAGTCGCCCGTCTTCTCGGCGTACGCGACCGAGAGCTGCAGGAAGCTGGCCAGCGAGTCGAGCTCCCACTTGCAGTCAAACACCTTGGACGGGTCGTACGCCGGCATCGGGTGGTTGTGCACGAAGGCGCCGTTGTGCGTGGGCGGGATGCCGCTCTCGGGCGGCGGCTGGAAGGCGTGGCAGTAGGGCGAGATGACGATGTAGCGCGAGTGCGCGTTGATGAGGCCGCGCCAGAGGCTCGCGAGGGAGTCCTTGTCCCGCGAGGCCTCGAGCAGCGGCAGGTACGAGAGCACCTGGGACGCGGAGTCGCGCAGCCAGAGGGCGTCGATGTCGCCGGTGATGACGTACGTGAGCTCCATGTCGGTGGCGCGGGTCTCTCCCGTCTCCGGGTCCGTCTCGTTGGCGAAGCCGCGCCACTTGACCATGCTGTCGAGCGTCATCGGGTACGCGTTCTCGAAGAGGCGGTGCAGGTCCGGGTCCTTGATGACGGTCTTCATGCGGGCGATGAGGGCCTCCATGGCGGGCGAGTGGAAGGTGCGGCACTCTGGCCGTGGCCGGTTGAGCGGGAACTTGCGCTTGCCCTCGGACGGCGGGCCGGGCCGGGTGCGCATCCAGTTCTCATAGGAGGGGCACGGCTCCGAGGATACCGGAGGCGTGTCCGGGACGGCGGTGGCGGGTGTTTCGGAGGCGGCCGTGGGCTTGCCGGCTGCTGCGGCAGATGCGGATGCGGGTTTGTGGTTTGCGTCGGGTGTCGGCTGCTTGGCCAGCTCGCCGTCCTTGTCGCGGTAAGAGTCCTCGCCGTCGGCGTCGGCTTTGAGTTTGTCGCCCGCGGCATCGGGTTCACCATGGGCGACAGGAAGGTTCTGGTCCTTGTCTTGGTTGCCATGCTGCTGTTGCTGCTGCTTGTTCGCGGCGTCCTTGCTGGCGGCATCCCCAGAAGTCTGGTGTTGTCCGATGGACGTTGACGGCAAGTATCCCCCGTCACCGAGGCGGGAGTTGTTCAGGAACAAGAGGAAGACTATGATGACGAGGGCGATGACCAGGACGCGAGCGCGCCTGGTCTGGATGCCGCCGTTGAGAACGGTGAAGGCTGGCATCGTGGGTGAAGGTTCTCGCAGAGAGAGTGTGTCCCGTTCTCTGACTCTCACGTCTCACTCACTCTTACAGATGCTCTCACGGTCGGTCCGGCTTCGATGTCGGTCACACAGATACGCAAGGCCAGTCACCGGCTGACGCTTGACATCTCACTCACTCACTCACTCACTCTAGGCAGAACAGACAGGTCATCGTCCAACGTTTCGGAGTCGGGGTCGGTTCAGGCGACGGTGTTCGAGTCGGCGGAAAAATGCAAGGGTTCTCCCTCGCGGTCGGCATCCCACTATATTTGGGTCTCTAGCTCCATCCCGCTGTCTCGGTCTCTCGTGTCGACAAGCGACCCCTGTCTAGTCTACACCTTAACCAGCTTTGGCCCGCCTTGCCCGGTCAATATTGGGGGGCGAGATATTAAGGGACCTCGGGAGCTGAGCGAGGTGATCGATGCAGCCAAGTGACTGGGCATTGGGGTTTACCGTTCATCTCATCAGTCGCCTAGTCCAATCACGGAACTCTTGTTCCGAATGGGCTGGAATGCATACCACGCGACCCCCCCTTTCGCCTACGCATGTCACCCTGTGCTAACCCGTGGTGGCCGAAAGACAATGTGAGATCTCACCAGGTGCAAAAAGAGAGATTTCGACGTTGGCCTGATTCGAACAGACGCTCCCGAAGGAACAAGATTTCTAGTCTTGCGCATTAGACCACTCTGCCACAACGCCGTGGATCGTGAACCCGCTTGCCTGCGGGGATGCCAGATCGTGAGCTCCGCAGCGTCAAGACGCGGTGGACTTGCGATTTCGTGGCCTTCTGTTCTGCATCGACAATCGAGTTGGGGCCATGAACTCCAGCTCATGCGACTGGCGGGTTTATCATGTTCAAGCATTCATGCTCGATCAATGCGGCGGCGTCCACACCACCTGAAACCCCTCCACGACTCATTTGACTCAAACCTTGGTCCCCCAAAACTCACGGCTCACAACTTGAACAGCCGCGGCTCGCGTCCGTCCCTCTCCGCCTCCCTCACCAGCCGCCGGTTCGCGACCTCGTAGTACAGCCGCAGCGCGCCGCACCCGACGACGACGACAAACAGCAGCGCCGCGTTCGCCCAGTGGCCCGTCGGGTACCCCGCGGCCTTCTCCTCGGCCTTGTACACCCACACGCCGGGGATCTGACCCAGCCCGGCCCCGAAGCTGACGTTGAGCGCGATGGCCAGCCCCGTCGACGCCGTGCTGAAGATGTTGGACGTCAGCCAGCCCAGCAGCGGCGGGATGCACGCAAACGCCCCCGAGGCGCCGACGATGAGACATCCGTAGCGCGCGTGGTACGCGTCCGGGGACAGCACGGCGGAGGCGACGAAGCCGATGGCGCCGACGAGCGCGAGGGCGGCCGAGTGCACGCCGCGCGCGTTGAAGTGGTCCGCGGACCATGCGACGAGGATCTGGACGACTGTGGCGTGTCAGGAATCATCTCATGGCTACATGTACCTTACACAGGTGCGACTCTACTTACTGTATGCTGCCGCGTACGGAGGGACGGTCATCAGCTGCGCCTGCAGGTCCACGAACCCCAGCCCGGAGGTGATCGACGGCGTGAACAGCGACAGCGACGAAAAGGGCGTCGAGATGGCAAAGTACACGACATAGTGCCCGTACAGCCGCCAGTCCGTCAGCGTGGCCTTGGCGTCCTCCCACGACATGCTCTTGTGGCTGCTCTTGCTGCCCTCGTGGTACAGCCGCTCGACGGCGAGGTCCTTTTCGCGCTCCGACAGCCAGCCGGCGCTCTCGGGGTAGTCGGGCAAGAAGAACCACACGAAGAAGGCCGACAGGCACGAGGGGATCCCCTCGATGATGAAGAGCCAGCGCCAGCCGGACAGGCCGTTGGCGCGGTTCATGTGGCCGATGCCGTAGGCGATGGCGCCGCCGAAGGCGCCGGCGAGGGTGGCGCTGGCGAGGATCATGGCGACGCGGACGCTGCGCTCGTCGTGGCGGTACCAGAAGGTGAGGTAGTAGACGAGGCCCGGGAAGAGGCCGGCCTCGAAGACGCCGAGGAGAAAGCGGACGGCGGTGACGCTGGCGAAGTCGCGCGTGGCGCCGAGACCGATGGTGACGGCGCCCCAGGAGAACATGAGGAAGGCGAGCCAGCGGGAGGGGCGGAGCTTCTTGAGGAGGATGTTGGAGGGGACCTCGAAGAGGGCGTAGGCGATGAGGAAGATCATGAGGGCGATGGTGAAGTCGCGGTTCGACATGTGCGTCTCGGTCTGCATGTCGTGGCCCGTGGACGAGTTGAGGATCTTGGCGTTGCCGATGTTGGAGCGGTCGAGGAAGCAGAGGAAGTAGATGCCGGCCGAGAGCGGGATGATGCGCTTGTCCTGCTTCCAGAGGAGGGCCTTTTCTTCTTCGGGGGAGGGGGAGACTGGCGGAGGGGACGCGATGTCCTGCGATGTGTTAGCTTGGCCGTCATCTCGAGACAGCGGATGCCGTTGACTGACTTCTTTGATCACGGGCGACTCGACATCGCGGGCCGGGCCCTTCGCATCGAGCGCCGACGCCATCTTTGATAAGGTACTATCGTGACGAGATAATGCTCTCCGTCGGGATTGTGATTGAAAGACCTTGGATTCCAGGGAAGTCCTCGCAAAAAAAAAAAAAAAAAAGGCCCCAAACTCACCAGACCGCAGCGGTATCACGCACCTCTCGGGATACCATGCCGCAGGAAACTCTCAGTTCCCGCCACGAGGAGACCAGCTCGCCCTTTTAATCGGCCGAAGCCAAACCCCGCATACGCGGGGAAGCTTCTTCCCCATTCCCGCCCAACCTCCCCCCAATCTGTGCCGTCTTCCCGCATCTCGGCAGTCTCGTACGGTGGAGAAGGAGGGAAAGATTTCGCGAATCACCGGCTTACTTCCGGCGCGAGGATGGAATCTGTCCCCATGTTCATATGCACATATGATCAATCAAACAAGCGGTGGACGCTCACCGACGCCGGAGCAGTTCGTGCTGGGGGATCCACTGCTGGTGTTGGTGTTGGTGTTGGTAAGATTAGGTACTTCAGTAAAAGCAAGCATCGGCGGTTTCGATGCTGATGCTTCCTTATTCCGATTCTCGTTGTGTTCTTGGCCAGTCTGGCAAGCCGAGACTTGCAGATCCAGCCCGGGTATCAACATGACGCGTTTTCAATGAGCCAGGTAAGAAAACTGCCTTCTCTAAGCTCTCCGGCAAGAACACCGTCGTGCGGAGGCATCCAGTTGCGATGCTACAGGAAGGCTTCTTTTTCCTTCGGGCCTGCTCACAGTAGTCCGGAGTCTCGTCGCGCACCGTCCGATTCGGCGCCGAATCCAACGACAACGGTGCGTATGCTCTTTCAAGGCTGTGGTCGCACCCGATTTAGTCGGACTGATACTAAGTCTTGGTTGACTACGTTTCCGAGTCCCATCCGCTCTCGCCGCGTGTGTCCATCACCTCTTGGTCTTGGACAGCCTTCTCGCATTCATACTCCCAACACTGAGTCCATGGGTGCGGAGTCCACACACTCAAGACGTCTAGTTCTCCAGAGGAGAGGGTAAATCATTAGTGCTCGGTGAATGCTGTTTGCATTGTTATTGCTTGGGTTGGCTGCATGGTATACATCCGTCGCGCGGTTAATGCATGTGATTCAATTTACGGCACAAGCCAACAGCTTGGAGCCTTGTATGTTGACCACAGTCTTGTGAATGCCGCATCTCATTACTATGTCGCAATTGTTGAACTGGAGTGATACTGCAAGTGGGGGGTGGAGAGGCTGAGAAGATAGGACTATCCCATCAACTGCTGAATGACGCCAGTACATCCCAGGGTCCATATTATTCCATCTTTTCTCCAATTCCCTAGAAGAGCATTTTTCATTAAACCAGGAAAAATGTCGATCATTCGGAATAACTCCTAACTAGCTGTACCCTGCACACTGAGGTACTGGCGTCATTCCATTCAGCAGTTGATGGGATATCTAGGAAGCTCGAGCCGCAAGACTGTCGCTTGAAAGATTGGATCAACAGTTTGCCCTAGACCCTTCTCGTGATTTGGCTTTCAAGGGTTGGTTGGGTATGATGAACTAGAAGAAGAAACCCAATTTCAGCATCTCGCAAGTCATGACAACAGAGGGGTAGATTGACATGGGCGTGATGGTTGTCGCCAAGCATTGGGAGTTGCGGTGTTTTACTTCGAGTGACAGCACAGTGATCAGTGTGACTTGAGGGCATGAGGTGCCCCGAGAGTCGACGAAAAAAAAAGGGGAAAAGGAAAGACCTGTTCAAGGTCCCTCAGGATGTCTGAAACGTGAATATTGAAGCCACTGCACTTCAAGAGACGGGAAGCCCGACTGCCTTCACATTCCATTCCCATAATCATCCAACACAAGTGGGTGATGGAATCACATGGCATCGGCTGTTTTAAACTCAATTGAGTGGTGAGCTTGTACACTTTACTCAATAGACACTGGCGCGGCATGTTTGCGGATGAAAGCAGTTGAGATGTTGGACCCGGTCCGTACCTAGTGCCGAACGTGCCAATCGCTCCGAGACACGCGAAGTTCAGCCCTGGTCTCATTGACCCATCGAATTTTGAAAAAAGTATGTCGTCGAACTCGTCTCGATGTAAAGCCGAGGCTCTGGAAGTCTTTGGTATGAAGGCAATCACTCTGTGAGGGGACGGTCCAAATACAGCTGTCTTCAGCAGCCAACCCAAGCCCAATCAGGCCATTGGCTGCGACCTGTCTCACAAATAAGTTGAAAACGAGAACACGACGGACGGCATTCACCCGTTTCCCCAGCATCCTCAAATGATCGTCCGCGAATACGGGCAATTATGAGTGCTACCCCTCCTGCCTAGACCCGTTTGCGGGTTGGCGCATTCGTGCGTGTCTTGAACAAATCCCATCTCAGCCAGCCTTACTAGACTCCAGTGCTGGATAGCATCCCCATGCCTTGCATTTCACGGAGTGTACTCTCCTAAACCACGGATTTCACATGATAGCGCTTGCTGGTTGTCACAGCTAAGAGGAGCCCATGGATCTGAAAACGTAGCAATCTGATGAAGCATAAAGACCCAATCCTCCTCTCAGAGTCCACAATCTCCCGCATTGAAGTTTTCACTCCATCAACTTCGTCTTTGAAGCAATCAGTGACAAGACTCTATCGCCATGGACAGCCCAACATATGACAGCATCAACTATGTTGATTGTGCTCATATCGCGAAACACGACGACGAACACTTTGCCGACAGGAAACGGCTTGTTATTTGCTGTGATGGAACGTGGAACAACTCGTAAGACTCACCACAAAGCCTTGAATGCTTGTCCCAGTCATACTTAGCAAACCTCCTAGGAATACCGGCGGCGTCCCAACCAACGTCAGCCGTCTCTCTGCCGCAGTAGCCCACAAGTGCTGTACTGGTATGGCCCAAGTGGTATACTACCATCGTGGAGCAGGAACAGAGGAGTCGAAAGCCGCCAGTATTATGGGCGGTTTACTCGGTCTCGGTGTGAAGCAGGTACTCACCACAATCAAGTGCATCTGAAAAGGCGAACAGGCTGACACTTCAATGGCAGGATATCGTCGACTGCTACCGCTTCATCTGCGACAATTACAACCCTGGCGACGAGATCATCATTGTCGGATTCTCTCGCGGTGCCTTCACGGCTCGCTCCATATCCTCCATGGTGTGCTCCCTGGGCTTCCTCAACCGCGCCGGCCTCAGCTACCTCGGCAGCATCTACCAAGACTACCAGGACTTCAACCAGTGGACGGACGCCCGCATGTTCGACCCGAAGAAGCATCTCCGTGCTTTCACCGTCGAGCAATTGGAGAGGAGGCTCAAGAGGGAGTTCATGGAAAAGATGGAGAAAATCGAGGATCAACTGGAGCAAGAGACTGAGCGCTCCGATGATCGCCGGAGGCAGAACGAGGAAGAGTTTGCAAAATTGTACGCCGAGTACGAAAGCAAGCTGGATTGCTCGGTGTTGGAAAAGCAGCTAGACCAGGAAAAGAGGGATCTGTTCGCCAGAATGTCTGACATGAAGAAGGAAAACGGACAGATGAAGTTCAGAAAGATGGCAAAGGCCTATCGCGGCCAGCTCTCCGAGGTGAGTCTGGCAAGATTCACGCCCGTGAGTTCAATGCTGACCAGCTCAGTATGGCTTGTGCTTGACCACACGGAGCAAGATGGACGCCCAAACTACTTTCGAAGCCATAGAAGGCAGAGTCAAGGCAGTCGGTGAGTACTTCAGATGTCCAGTCCTTTCCAAGGCCACATTGCTAACAAATTCAGGTGTGTGGGATACTGTTGGAAGTCTTGGTATTCCCAAGCTGCCATGGTGTTTCTGGCAAGGCAGCCGCAGCGCTTCTGAAGTAAGCCCGTCACTCACCCATCGTGGTCTTTAGAGAGTGGCTCCAGACTAACGTACGACCTAGCTCCGTTTTGCAAGCCTCGATGTGCACCCCAACGTCGACCATGCATTCCATGCGCTCGCACTGGATGAATGGCGAACGGCCTTTTCTCCGACTCTCTGGAACATCGGCAAGAATAACACCAACACCCAGCTCCGGCAAGTCTGGTTTCCGGGATGCCACAGCAACGTCGGTGGAGGCTCCGATGCCCAGCAGATCTCCAAAATTGCGCTTGCTTGTAAGTCGTTGAGGGAGAACATCATCTGAACGCGGTGACTAAACTTTGATTTTGCAGGGATGGCGGACCAACTGACGTCCGTCGGCGTCGAGTTCAGCAAAAAAGAGATGAGACGCATCTTCCAAAGCGAGCCCTCGCACTTCGATGCGCGTCCGTGGGGTCTGGGCAAGATCACCAGCCCTGGAAGCTTTACCACGACGTTCCCTGACAGGGCATGGAACGCGGTGACCCTGCCATATCGGACATTGACGAAGCAGTGGACAGAGGGCTGCACCCGCAAGCCTGGGTTATACTCCAACGACAGCGGCAGAAGGCTGCTGAAGAACACCAAGGAGCTCGTTCACCCCTCTGTGCGCGTCAGATACCTGTACAACGGCCTCGGACTCGACGATGTCGGAGAATGGCAATGCAAGGCCCTCGCTGGTCGCGATTGGGAGCTCATCTTCGAGAAGAACCCGCCAAAGGAGGCTGAAATCCGCCCCGGCCGCGATCCGAAGATTATTGACCAGTACAAGACCATCACTGGCTCGGTCACGGCTGTGTATGGGCAGTACCCCAAGGAATACCACCCCGAAAGCAAGCTGGTCAAGGCAGAGCAGCCGCTTGAATGCGATCTCAAGAAGCTCGACCCTCCCAGGAACACCTGGACCTGGAGACGCCGCGTCGACGGCCGCCAACTGGTCCTCCCTGAGGAGCATATTGGCGTCTGGGAGCGCATGTACATCGAGATCAACGACAACATGGTCAGGTGGCAGGAGATGTCAGTCGAGGAGAAGAAGAAGCGCTGGAACAGGGGCGACGAGATCCGAGAGTTGGCGACGGAGACCATCGCGTACGCTTTCAACACAGCTGACCGCGTGTTGAAGACGGCGGTTGGCCTGGTATTCGGTGGCCCCCCTGAAAAGTATCTGCCTGTGGGATATCCTAAGGAGCATGGATACCATGACTTCGTCTCTTGGCAGAAAGGTCTGGATGAGGTCAAGCCATGCGTTAAGAGGACCGTCTCTCTGGGGCATGAGGAAATAACGGTGGAGAATGGGGATGACCACAGCCACAACAAGAGTGGTGGCTGGGATTAGGCATCTGACGCATCATTCCTTCTGTTTAGACATCTAGTCTAGTTGAAATTCAGGCAGTAGCACTGCATTGATCTCAGTCTTGTTCTTCAATGTGTCTTCATTATGAAACCTGCTCTGTGGTTGCGTTGATAGGCTTGACGCAGCCCAGGAAGCCTCTGTGTGAGGTTGATTTCTAAAGATAGAACATGGGTTGATGTACCGACAAAATATCCCTTACGTTTTATCCGGCATGATTAGGCTCCCATTGAAATGAAAACCCTTTAGCTTTCGGCTCTAGCATGCCGTTCCGGAACTGTCGGCTTACTTTTCCGACATGGACCATGATGCTTTCGGCGGGACCGAAGTTGGAACTTGGGACAGTTGATCGCCTCGGAGGATCATCTACGGATGGTCATAATCCATCGGAAGAAACTGAAAAGAGGCAAGATAATCCGGAATAAAAGGAGTTATGGTACAGTTGCGGCTGTCAAGATTAAATATGTGGTGACATGATTTACTTGATCTATTCTCTCTCCCGACCCGGGCTGAGGCGATGTCCCTCATGACCATTGAACTCCCAAGTGTGCGGTTAGCCGGTGGGATTGGTAGCGGGCGCTTCATCGCAGGCCGCGCGCTCCACTGGCGTGTCGCGGACATTGACACTGCCGGCAAGGAACCTTTGGATTGGATTCCATGTGATTCATCCATAACTTAAATTCAAATATAGTTCAAGGCTCTTGTGAAGCAGTAGTGCGCCGTTCGGATGATACAGAGTGGTTTTGGTCGCGGACGAGCGTTGCGCCCACAGTCGGTCTGCGAAAGACAACTTGAGAATGATTATTTGAGTTCCAAAGATAAAGCTGGCTCCTGGTGTGACATAGACCTTAAGAATGGCCCCAGACGACGGACGACCAGTTCGGAAGGCGAGCGTTTCCTAAAGATGTAAGCCTTCAAATTCTCAGCGTCACGAGTCATCTGAACTGAGACGCAAATCAAGCAGACCAGATGTTGGGTAAAAGCCAGGATAGATTAAGAAGCGAATTGATTGCCATAAGAAAGTTAATTTTCTTTTGTTAGATTTGTGCTCATTAAAGTGGCAGACTGCGGCAGGGAGGGATCTCATGTTATAAGAAGCTCTTGATTCTCGTCCAGGTCACAATCTTACTCTCACCAAACTTCGAGTTGCTTCTTCGATTAATTCGCCCACAGAAGCTTCACAAAACCCATTCACAGATACACGCATCATCTTTCAAAGTTGTACAACATGCGCTTCACACTCTTTTCCGTGCTGTCTCTCTCTGCCATCGCGCTTGCGGCACCTGCGCCCGAGCCCGCACCTCAGCGAACTGCTCCCACGTGCAACAGCGCCAACGACTGCGGAAGCTTCTGTACTGCCCCGTGCACCAGGACGTTCTGCGATATTTCTGCGTTTGGGTGAGTTGTTCGAGTCTTTGCTCTGTGGCTTCATGTTCTCTTTTCGTTTGTTTTAGACGGGAAAAGGGGGACCCAAATAAGAGTCTGCAAGGTGCCCAAAACTGACTACTTGATAATACAGAGACAAGCGCTGCTTCTGTGGGTGCTGAAGAGGAATGGTTCTTCGGAACATGAGCGCTTCGTGCTGCTCATAAGATCTTTGTTTATACATATTGAAAATTGGTGGCAATACAATGAACGCTTAGAAAGGTAACGGTTGCAATTGAACAACAGAAATGACCATTCAATACTGGTACATGAAAAGGTGTTGTTGTCTTCAATATCCATGGCAACGACGGATAGCAGTGACCTAATTCCAACCCTTAATGCAGTTGGCTCAGGAAATGAAACGCAAGTATGAGCCAGCAAAACAGTTATCAATTTCGCTATTGTGAAAGAGAGTGTTGTGTTCTGTAACTACCAGGTATCGATGTAGAAACCAATCCTATCGATACAGAAATCAAGCCATCCCCGCCATCCTGGCATTTCTTCATGCAGTCCCTAAAGACTTTGGGGCGCGGCGAGCAGCACTTTTCAGCTGGAACGCTCAGAGCTGGCGCGACGAAGAGGACGAATGTGAAAAAGACGACAGAGAACTGCATGTTGTATGGCAGTGAGGTGATATGAAAAGAGTATTGGGTGGAAGATCTGAGTTGAAATGCTAAATAGTGAGTACTGAGAGTTGCTTGTGCTTGAGTTGAAGCACGTTTCGAATCTCGAGCGATGGGACGACCAATTTATAGCTGGTCAACCACTCCTAACCTAAGAAATACTCTTTTTGACGCACTCGAGTGTTACCCGTGTGATAGGAGATATCTAGATGTCATCTTGCATCGAGAAGGCTGTACGTCATCTTGGGACCTACTGTGTGGACCTGGAATAATCCAGTGTCTCACCACGAAGCACAAGCTGTGATATTCAAGCCTTCCCTGCGCCCGACTTTTATCAGATCCTGTAAGCCTGTGGTACCCGAGATAACGCCTACCTCTAAGGCTCCAGTGGTGGCGATCATACCTAATGGTATAGAGGGTCTCAATGCTGACTTCACGTTGGGTTCAAAGTCGTGGACGCATTCAAAATCGTTCAAGTCGTCTCACGGTTGATCATCCGATACCGAAAAGGAAAACAATGATAGAGAAAAGGCAAAATCTTCATGCTCCTCACTGTCAGGCAGAACAGTCTTTGGGACAAGAGTTAAAACCTCAATTATCCCGATGCGGAAGTAATTTCAGCCTTGAAGTACTGCCCCTTTGTCTCGTCGGACAATATGGATTTCAGAGTGCAGGCGCCCGAAACAGGCTCCTCAATGTACTTCTCAGTGAGACAGTCGGCTAAGCCCTGGCATGAGTTGGAGCTTCTAAATCCGTTGCTTATGCCATTATCGTAGGTAGGACCTGGAATGATGACTTCGCTTGTGATGTTCTCTTCTTGGAATTGGGGAACATTGTGACCACCTACCCAATCACCCGCCATTACATACCTAGGTATGCGAGTAACGCGATCTTTGCGTGAAGGAGCCGCGCTAGCAATGGTGATTACGCGGATAAAAGGTATTTGTGATATAGGATGAACAAACCAGTATAGTAGTTTTTCACGATGACGGTAGATTGGAAGAACTGAATGAATTTAAGTAAGACGTCGCAAAACCTAGTGTGATCTATGCAACGGAAGTAACATCCATGAACAGCCTCGGGGGATACATGTAATATTGGGAATCCTGAAGCAAAAGTTTGGTTTAAGGGTAAATTAATTAAGAGTACCGCATCAGCAGAATTTCCTCTCAGTCTCGAGAGACGAAGCTTTGACCTAGATGATCGGCCCTGACAATGATACCAGCTATATCCTGCTCACTGAGATCCGGATGAATGGAGCAGACCCGCAGCACAACCCGTCCATTCATCATCGTTGTCAAAATGCCTGCAATATTTTCGTCAAAAAGACGCTGGGAGTTTGCCGCGTTGAGGGCGTCCAACTCAGGTTCTGGTGTTCCTTGCGGCGCAAACCGGAAAGTCAAGATGGCCAAGTTCGCCGGACTGATGATTTCCCAATCACAGAGTTTTCTCAACTCCTGTTCGGCACGCTCCGCAAGAAGAAATCCGTGATCAATCATCCTTCCAACCTCTTGAACGCCCAGCACTCGAAGAGTAAACCAGAGCTTCATCGCACGGGCAGGTCTCGTCAGTTCGATACCGTAGTTCCAGAAGTTGGGAATATCTTCGTCCCCCACTGCATCTCGAAGGTACCCTGCGTCCGTAGAAAAGCTTTCTAAAAGGTGCTTCTTGTCTCTGACAAGGATGAGTCCGCAGCCGTACGTTTGGAACAACCATTTGTGCCCGTCCCACGACAGGCTATCTGCGTGCTCAATGCCACTAACAACACTCGTACGCGTTGCAGAAAGAGCAGCGGAAGCACCGTACGCGCCATCAATATGCATCCATATGTGCTCTCGACGGCAAACCCTGGCAATTTCGTGCAGTGGATCGACGCTTCCGGTGTTTGTAGTACCGCAGCTGGCTATCACCACGAAAGGAATTAGACCGGACTCCTTATCTGCTGCCACGGTGGCTTCTAACTCGTCAACAACCATTTGGAATTTCTCGTTTGTCGGAATGCAAAGAATCTGGTTGTTTGAGAACCCGAGAATCCGGAGCGCTTTGGAAACAGAGGAATGCGTTTGGTCCGAAACATAGGCGGTTCCCAATGGTTGCTTCCCGGGAGGAAGTATCCGGTCGCGAGCCAGTGCCATCGCTGTTAAATTCGCCATCGAGCCACCAGATACGAAAACGCCTCCAGAGGTATCCGAAAGACCGACGCGGGAGGCTAGCCATCTCAGCAGTGCGTCTTCAATCACACCGGGACCGGAACCTTCGAGCTTGCATCCCGCAAATGTGTTGAATGCGCTGGTGAGCGTCTTTCCCATCACGGAGTACGGAGAGGCAGGTGATGGAATGAAGCCGAGAAATTTGGGATGATTCATTCTCATACGGTGCTCGAACACAGCAATGGCTTCGTCGATTACGTCTTGGACACGGTGGGCCGGACCGGGAGTACCCATTTCGTTGAGTGCCAGGATGTCTTCTGGGCTTGTTGTTTCCAAGATGCGGTCTTCTCCGAGTTCGGAAAATATGCTGGCAACTTTCTCTGCAATCTTTTGCATCGGAACTCGAATGTCGTCGGCTTTCTTTTCGATGCCGTCGGCGCCTGATAGGGCCATTGTAAATGCGTGGGTAGCGTATCGGCTGTGTTTGAGTGACTTAGGTCTTTTGAGAAAGAGTTTACTAGTTTTGATGGTGTAGGCGCGCTCAAATACTTGTGGTCTGGGTCTTTTTCTGACACAAAGTGCAATAACGTGGTCAGTAGTCGTATATAAACGAAGGGATTGATGATTACAATGATTCAAGGCATGCACCTCCCGTGGTCAGGCCACGGCGGCTATTTGAAGACTCAAGGAAACCTGGCACCGAGGTGGATCAAGATGCAATGACCCATAAAAGCTAGCTTCTTAGTGTATCTAAATGTCAATGTCATTGGAAGGGCGCGTCTGTCGTTTGGTGTTCATAAGTGATGTGGTGTCCCGCTGGAGACTTGATGTCAGGGACTCGAACAGTGGAGGTGTGGCCATCATCCCTGGGTTGCCAAGTCTGAATTTTATTACTTGCAAGGAACTATAGCTTAGTTTAAGAGTGTGGAAACATTCTGCTAGAGGGCCATGATGTATGTTCAACTGAAGCACGTTCGTTCTGGGAGAACTTGAAGTGACGCAGGTAGTCACGGCGCATCTACCTGGACAGCCCTCGACCCAAGCCCAGATACTACCATGCCATCCATGAGGCAGCTTGAGAAGTTCAAATAATATGCCATGCCATCGCATAGTGCAAAGATATTGCATGATATTTACTTCGGATGCAGAATTGTTGAGATTCGGGAGGGTTCCCGATTTTCGGGGCACAATTCCGAGGTGATTAACATGTGACAATGATGCATGTGGCCATTGCGTCTGCTGCCGTTTTGAAGTAGGCCATAAGGCCTGCTTGGATGGTCAGTTTTAATAATCACTCAAAAAAGTAATCTCTGTACATCCATCACGTTGGGCGAACTGGGGAATTACACGAAACGTCTTCAGATCATTGAGCAAGCTGAGGCATACACCGGAGGAAATCAAACGTGCCTTATTAATTGGCAAACGGTCTCCACTGCTCCTCACACCACTCCCAGAGAACTCTAGTCAGATCCTCTCCGCCTTCCTCAACCGGCTTGAAAGCCTTGACAATATCCTGTCTCGCCATCTGAGCCTCCGGCATAATCCGGCCCCATGGGATGACATAGACCCCACTACCGGCGTCCGCAACCTCCGGGGCCAGCCCAGCAAATAGCTCGGTGTATGCGCCGTACTTGGGTTCCGACAACAACTTCAAACATTTAAATATTGCCATCTGGACTTCAGGAGTTCCCTTGAAGGCAGTCGTGTTGAGGTTGCCTGGGTTCTGCGCAACAGCAACAATTCCCTCCTGTCCTTGATCGTACCTCCGCGCCATCTCCACTGCAAATGCCCAGTTGGCGCATTTTGATACGGCGTAGTCAGTGTCCCGATCACCGGATCCCCCGCGTTTGATGTCTACCATGTTGATGCCGCCTTTCGGCGTGATCATGTCGACGAGGTTGCTCGAGGTCCACACGACACGGACGCGCCCCGGGTTCAGCCGTGCAGTCATATCACCTGGTTTCGTGTTCTCCTTGTACCCAGAAGCCGACAGTTTGGCGGCTGCTTGAAGCTTCGGGAGGAGAAGAGTCGTGAAGAGAAGAGGCCCGACTGCGTTGGTGCCGATTATACCATTCAGGCCCTGTGCTGTTTTGTAAGAGGCAGGCATAGCCAAAGAGCCCACACCCGCGTTGTTCCAAAGAACATCAAGGTGAGATTCTTGTTCAGAGAAGGTCGCTGCCGCTTTCTTGATATTGTTGAAGTCGGATAGATCAACCTCCAAAGGCTTTAGGATCCCAGGGTTCTTCGGCTGTGGTGTAGCGGAGGTGATTTGATTGACCGAGGTCTCAGCAAGCTCCTAACATCATTAACGGTGAGACTTGTGTCACGGTCGAAGGAATTGAGAGGCGTACCTTTGATTGTGTTGCCACGTAGATAGTGGCCCCGGTAGTGTAGAGTATCTTGCAAAGCTCGAACCCGATACCGCTGTTGCCTCCAGTCACCAAGAAGACCCGCCCTGTCTGCGTGGGAACATCAGTTTCGGTGAATGTCGGTGACGGCGGCCACCACTGGGTGTACCAATTTCGAAGAGATTGCATGGCTGATGTGCTAAAACAAAATAGCTTGTCAACTTGGAGGTTGGATGGGCCGTATTAAAGAATACCACGCTCGACTTTTATAAGAAGTATTCATTGACCAGCAACAACAAATCCGCGCTTTGAATAGCCACATCTGACCATTCAGATCTGCGCCGCACGGCATGGTTGCGGAGTTTGAAACGAAGCATCAAAGTCCGCACCAAGCCTTGTAAGTCCGCAAGATTGAGCAAAAGCACAAAAGTCCCAACACAACTGCCGTGCCATACTCGGTCTCGCGGCCAATCAAGATGAGGACAAGAAGAGCTTTGGGAATCAGCTGCGAATTCAGTGTTTTTCTTTATTGCTGGTGTGTTACCTTGACAAATTGACCTTCAAACTTCGAGGACAAAGCCCCTGAATCGTTGCCAACACTCTCATTTGCAGCCCCCCGGTTGGATGTCACTCATTGTACTTCGGAAATTGTGTACTGGCAATTCGTTAACCCAGTCTAAACCTTCGGTCCTACTTTCTTATTCCGTCGCTCCTTGCGGCTTTCCATACGCGGCTTTCCCTCATTTGAACCCTCATATGCCGAAGCTGATGTTGCTGAGTCTTGGTGCCGGGAAAGATTAACGAAACTCAGTGTAACCTTAGGAGAATTATCGACCCCAATCAACTTCTTGGAAAGCTTTTCCCACGTCCCATGAATTTCACACATTAAAGTCTGGCATGCGAAATGAACAAACGTCTCGGCAGTATAGCGCAGCCTTTTGATCAAGTTGCAAGCCTCATAAGCACTTAGCGATGGCCATACTAAGACAGTCAGGGAGACATGACGCTAAACCCACATGGAGGACATGATGTGCAGGCAAAGAAAATCCGTGGTTGATACATGGGCCGAAGAAATGCTCTTTAAGAAAGAAAGGTCTATCACTGGAATTCGAGGATTAGCTTAAACATGCTCTGCTTGAAATTGAGAATATCTGTTTCAGTCAGCAGCAAACACGTAACTTCAACACTACGCTCATCTACCTAGCTTTTAACGGGCGAAGACTCTCACTTCTGGAACACAAAGGTCGGTATGGAATAATTAGACCAACGCCGAAATCGTTCTGAAATATGGGCTTAGCATGATAAATGGAGTCGTGGAGTCCGGAAAGTCTTGTCCTCGGCACCGCGGGGAAGCTGAGTCTCGGCGATTGACGCTGTTGACTAAGCTTTCCCTTCAATGTCTCTCTCGCGGTACCTATGGAGAGTTGATGCCCGCAAAGCTGACAGATCCCACTCTTACAATTGGACAGGGCCATTTCGTGTTGAAGATAAGAGAATCGATTTGTTATTCCCGGCTTCTACTTCCTAGCGTATCCTTAATGTGCCCGCTCATCGCATGGTTTTCGTCCGGACATCCACTACATGCGCGGCGACAAAGAAAGCGGCCGACACCACCATGCTTGAGCCCGACAGAACTTGTACCCCCAAGAAGCGTCCTTCCTGGAATCTTATGAGGGCGCCGGCGATCGGAGGTCCAGTCAGCGCAGCTATTCCAGCGACGAAGAATCCCATGCCAGTGATGGCGCCCGCCTTCTGGGGGTCCCCGGAGAAGGACCCCAAGACCATTGGGTACATGGCCTGGGGCATCGAGGCGACGATGCCGTATGCGACGGTAAACACCCAGAGTCCGCGCTCATCTCTCAGTGCGATCCAGAAGTATCCTAGAAGGGCATTGAGAAGAATCGTGGGTATAATAACAAGGCGTGGTCCGTATCGAGACGCAGTCATTGAGGCCACGACGCGGGCTGGGACACCAACCCCGTTCATAGTGAGTAATAAGTAGACCGCGGTCGACTGTGATACCCCCATGACACTCCTGCCATAGCTTCCGATGAAGTAAAAGCCGAGATACACGGCCCAGAACAGGAAAAATGCCCCAAAGAGCGTAAAAGCATACGGCCAATTTTGCAAAGCCGACCACTCAATCAGCGATCCCGACTTTCGAGGCGCAGTACGCGGCTGTAAAAGAGTCAGAGAGATATGCCTAACGTGTGCATCGTTCCTCGGGCCGTGCAATATTCTCACCTTTAAGAACACGGCGCAAAAACCACTTATTCCCAGCTGAACAAATCCCATAGTCCGAACCGTCCAACCAAACCCGGCTTTGGGTAGCATTTGGGCAGCAATAGCGGCAAATACCATGCCGCCAGTTGCCGAGCCGATCGTCACAAGACCTAGGGCGAGAGACTTTTGTTTGTCGAAATAGGTTCCCGTCAGCGCGACGGTGGGCGAAAAGACGGCCCCAGACCCAACCCCTATACAGACAGCATGGGCCAGAAACACCTGCCAATACACATGACACACGCTCAGAGCAAAGACGCCAGCGAGGTAGGTTATGCTGCCGATGACGAAGACTATGCGATAGTGTCCCGCATCCAGAGCCCTTCCACTCAGCACTCCGGTGCAGAAGAGAAGGAAGAGCTGTGTTGATCCGATCCACGCCACGCTGGACTCATCGCCTATGCGCATTTCTCGAACATAGAAGGTTTGAAAAACACCGAAGGCGTTCACAAATCCCCATGTGCTGAATATGGTCAGGTGTGCTAGAACGGCAATCAGCCAGGACCGGGCGCTGTCTGGTTGAAAGGCCCCATTTGCCCCGACGGGCGCAGAAGAATCGTTTATCATAGGGAGTCTTTTGCAGGTATGACGGACAACAGATTGTAAGTGGTGGGAGCTAGGGCAAGCTTGACAATGATGCTGAGAGTTTTGAAAAATACTGTGAGAGGAGTGACCGAAGCGATTGATGGTGGCGGTTGGGAAACATGGAGCCAGAAGGCTCGAAAAACGTTGCTAGACGGGTATGAAGGATTGCAACATTTGTTGTCAAGGCCCTATCTAAATCCAGTTAGATCTCTTGCGTCTAAATCCACTGATACAAGCTGATACAAGAGCCTCCAAATCCACATTTTCTATGAGTCAGCCCCGACGACGGAGAGTGGAAGATGAAGCGAGGAAAAGATCCCGGCAATCAGTCAGAAATACTCCCGAACTCGGATGCTGTCGGCCGGAAAACCCTTTCGGTATGCCGGCGAAAACAAACCATAGACCAAGTCTATACCCGAAGCTTGATCTTTATGTTTGACGCTGCTCCACCGCCACAGTCTTTGATTATTTTAAGTCTTTCCATATTCTGCCCCTGCCTCGCGTTTCACGCCGTAGTTTCTGAAGTGCTGGTAATTCATGATCGAAACAACGGAGGTCTGAAATGCCAATATGCTGAGAAGTTCGTGTTAGAACGTTTGTTCTCAATGCTTTGCTTCTGGCTGACTTGAAAATTGTGATGTGAAAGAAATATGCCACTTACACAAGGAAAGGAGTTATCAGCGTGACAGCCACCACGCAGCTCGTTCCAGTGCAAAACATCGAGTTGGCCTGGATGAGCATGATAAAAACTGCAGACCAGAAGATAATCTCGAGGGTGTTGAGAACAATGTTGGCTTTCATGGAAGCCCACCGGCTGAAGCGCTGTGAATTGGAAGTCAAAATTTGGTACCCAATGATAATCAGTGACTTCACACCCTGTTTCGGTTATTGTAGTTAGAATAATGATTTGAAACCCAGCGCAAGAGTGGCATTTCGTGAGGAGTTGGATATCATGAGATATGAACGAACCATGGTCAAGGCCATGATATTGGCCCGCGTGATTGGTACCGGCATCACCACGCGTACGATGGTGAGAACGATCGCAGCCATCATGAGAGACACCTGAATGATGTGGACTTTGGTCTCATGTCGAGGGTCGAAGAAACGATTATCGAAGATGTCTTTGATAGCCATGGTGATGGCACGCTTTCCCTCTCCCGATGAAGCGCGATAAGAGTTCAGCAAAGAATTTGGTTTGTCGTAGAAGTGGGCTTGTCGAAGCTTCAATGGTATCAGAAGAATAATTGCTTTGGTTTGAACTAACATGAAGCCACTGTCTGCGAGGCTGTCTTCAGCTTTATTGCAACAATTCAAAGAATACGATCTGCTTTTCCCAAGTACGTATCCACGTATTGATACAATCAATGTGACGCTTTCCGCGTATACTGTGGCAAAATGGTCCTATTACCAAGTCTTCTTCAGAATGCCGCACTTTGATTGTTGAAATTCGCTCTAATAAAAGGAGTTGCCGAGAGAAATCATGACTCGTTTCCCTTTGTACACCAGATAGGAAGTATGGATATCTAATGACCCGAACATTGGGGATCTAAAAGAATCTCGAGCTCCGACCTGTCCGTCGGTATGGGGGAGCCCACAACCTCCAAACGGCTGAAGATCGTTATCTCATCCTTGCCCCCTGCAGGCAAAGAGAACCCTAGTCGGTTGCGTGATGCAACACCTGCCTGGGGATCAAAAAGGCCAAAGCCCACAGGCAGTTGACTGTGGCCATTTCCCATGATAAGACAGTGGCTGATCGTCAGAAAAGGAGGAGGGGTCAACTGGCCAGCACTAGTATGCTTCTCCTAAAGGACATCCACCGTTAACCCGAGAATCAAGGCTTTGAACATGCCCCTTTTTTCATGGACGAAAACACTCAAACACCCAAGTGATTGTGAAATCAAGAGCCGTCAACCTGATACATCGATAGATGCGCTTACTCAGAGTTCATTCCTGCTCCAACATACATCAATACCATGATCATAGCAACAATTACAGTGTAGCTGTGGCTAGCAGCTGTGGTTACATGTCTGAGAAGCAACTGACATAATCTTCCCTCGCATGGAACTCGTGATAAACGCGTGCGTTGTCGTATATAAACACCGATGTCGAGAAAACTCCCGCCGTATTTCCTTGATGCCTGTAACCCAGAAGCACCTGGTACGCATTTAATATCGGAAATTCCCTTTCATGAATCAACTCCGTGTTCTTCGCACACCGCTTCATAAGCCCCTCTTGTCCTAATGCCCCGGTCGAAGCCGCATCACACAGAACCCAGCACACGGGCTTGGCCTTCTTATTATCGTTCTTATCGTAACCAAATTATTCCCCTCTTCACGTCGTGGGCCCTTAGACTTCTCGCGAAGACACCATTTGCGACGTTCTCAGTGCTCTCTACATGGGCCAGAACTAAAAGGGTGTGATCCTCAGCCCCTGACAACGGGATGTAGCCTCTTTCCATCAAACTACTGTTTGATCTGGAAGGTGAAGTACGCCGCAAAGTTGAGTGCGCTGTCATGCCTGGACATATGTCAGGCACCGGCCCTTTTTCTCGGTACCACGACTGCACTCATGTCCTTTTTCTTTGCCAGGTCTGGGAGATCAGGAGTTCGATCCCCTTCATCTTATCTTAGTGGGTGGGGAAATTGGAAGTCTTGCTTCAGGCTATCACAAACGCGACGGGCGCAAATGAAAATGGAAAGATGTTGAGTTATGCTGGTGGGAGAGACGGGGGAACTGCTTGCTTGCCAAGCTTCGCAATGTGCTTGGTAGATAAGAATAGTGACATTCTTTTGGAGTGGAAACCATATCCACGCAGCAGCTCGACTTAGCGAATATCCGTGTCACTGTTCAACATTCCAGTTCGGCCCTCATGTAGGGAAACCACAGGAGTTTAATTAACAAGGCTTTCCCTGTTTGCGCCCAGTCACGGACTGGTGCTCAATGAGCGTCTGGCATTACATTTTCTTAGCGCCAGATCCGGTTTGCGACGCGAATGCTTATCATTGACTACTACTGCGCCGCACCACCACCTGTCGGCAATTCCGGCAGCTTCGCTTTCGGTTTTGGGACCTCCCTTTTCATACGAGAAGTGAGAATCATGCTTCTCTCGTACTAAGATAGCATGACCGGATCAGAATGATGGGTTTGAGGCAGAGAGATACATTCGAAGTAGGAGGCCAGGTGAGTACTAGATACTGATTCTAGACCCTACCTGAGTAAACAACTAATTCGCACGTCATGGAGTTTATAGCAGGGCGGTAGTTTCGGTATCATCTCTTCTATGCTAAAGCGCATTTAGATAAGAGTATGTTACATGCATAGACTACCCTTATATTGGATAGCAGTCATGATTTCGCATATGATCACCAGTTGATAAAAGGACTGCGAGACTTGACCGTGGCAGGTTGCGTAGCATTCATGACCGGCCCACTTACATCTATTAGTGCTCAGGATCAATATTCTAGAACACGGCTCATTTCGGGAATGACATGATGGTGAAGATCTAAATAGTGGGACAGGCAGAATCTGCATCACCCCACGAATCGGCATACGCGGAATTCCTTCACCATTCAGCCTTCGATTACACGTCAGCCAGTCACTAAAGTCAAGCCTTCCAAAGATACGCGTAAACATCTGTACGCAACACATGATTGGGGGACAGCTTTAGGACTGTTTTTCTGCTATACGCGTGTCAACTCGATTTTGCCACTTCCCATCTTGTCCACCCCTGTGCCGCCTGTCAAAAAGCATGCTTATATCTCGAAGGCACTGGATGAACAAATTGTCTTTACTCTGCAACTGATCACTCAATTCGAACTCGCAACGCTAAGTCTCAGGAAGACGCCTACGCTGGAAACCTACAACGGCTACCCCCTGTGGCGGTACATTCCATCCTTGCCGGCTTCAATCGTCTTTGCCGTCATTTTTGGCATTCTTACCGCAGGCCATGGCTGGAAAATGTTCCGTTCTCGGCTCTGGTTCTGTCTTCCGTTCGTTGTCGGTGGAGTCTGTAAGACAATTTCGAACCTTGGACGGTGGTGGCGAAAGCTAACAGTCATTTAACAGTTGAAATCGTCGGTTACGCCGGAAGAGCAGCTGCCTATGACGCCACTGGGGTGCTGATTCCCTATGTTCTGCAATCGATCTTTCTTCTCCTCGCTCCGATCCTCTGCGCCGCCTCATTATACATGACGCTCAGTCGAATTATTCGCGCAGTCCACGGCCAACGATGCTCGATGATACCGCCGCGTTGGCTTACTGCCATTTTCGTGTTTGGTGACGTCTTTAGCTTCATCATTCAGTGGAGCGGTGCTGGATTGCGAGTCCAAGCGGGTAGCGGAAAGAGCAGTATCGACCCCAATCTTGGCGGTAATGTCATTGTTGGCGGCCTGGTGTTCCAGATCGTCATATTTGCCATCTACGTCGTCACTGCGGTTCGCTTCAATGTCCTGTTCAAGAGGGACGAAGCAAGCAGCAAGGCCGTTCATATCCCTTGGCAGCAATGTCTCTACATGTTGTTCGGAACCTCTGCTCTGATCATGACGAGAAATGTCTACCGTGTAGCAGAATATGCCATGGGCAGCGACGGGTACCTCTTGACACATGAGTGGGGAGTCTACGTTTTTGACGCTGGGCTCATGGTTCTTACAATGGCATGGTTCTTCTTGCAATACCCGAGCCGACTAGGGAATCCTCGGGGAGAGGCCGGGGGTAGCATGTCAGAGGAGGCCATAGAGCTTAGCACCACGAATCCGAAGTAGGAGGCAGTTGGCCTACTTCGGATTTTTGGTCATTCCAATGGCCAAGTTATCTGACCGAATCACATGGTCGAAAATTGGCCTTTAACTGGAAATGGGTTTGTTACGTATTGGATGGTTTTTGTTCATGCATCAAAATATTGGGTGGTAGTGTATTCCCAGAGATGCAGATTGTGTGTTCTGTCTTTACGCCACGATGAATCGGATGTATCAAGCTTGAGATCGAGACTTCAAAAGAACGGACCATTGACACCGTTACATAAGTACAATAAATACGAAGAGAATTTGATGAAAAATGTGATTGTGCCCTGTGATCATACTTACGAGATACCGTGAGTCGGAATTTCGAGATACCATCACCTTAACAGTTTATAACAGAAACTTGAGCCGTCATGCAGATGAAACGGATCTTGGGTGCTTGATTGCAGTAAAAACACCCCCGACAGAACATGAATTATCCCTGAAAAGATCTGCAATATCTGTCCACTTCCAGTCATGTGCGGCTAATCCCGCTGTCCGGCAACCGCCGAGCGCTGAGGCCCGCTCTCCGACGAGTACCGAAGATGGGGACTTTGACGGTCAGAATTTGGGTCTCCCAAGCTTGAGATCTTCTAGCTTCATTAAGCTGTTTGTGACTGGAACGACGGGGCCATGGTCTGTTGATCGGCAGCCCATACGGGGCACCTTGGCATGCCTTTCTCTCATAAGATTCTATGCCAGCCAGAGTCTTGGAGTCTAATTGAATCAAAACCTCCCTCCCGCTTTCCCCCTGGAATCTTCAATTCAGGTGATACCCACTGCAGCGCTGGCCGTGTCAGACAGAGGTGCGGCAGAACGCCACTGGTGGTCCTTTCAGGGAAAGCCATTTTCTTGTTTATCACGTCCAAATGTGATTCTCGGGGATTGAATAGATCTGTCACCGACACCCCCACGTCCGGAAATGTCGAATCTTACAGAAGCTGCGTAATAGCACGAATTTCCGTCGATTTTAGTATAGGCTGAAGGGACTAGGATTTCTCAATACAGCATTTTTAGCGATGAAAAGTCATGGGCCTCATGTCGTTTCAGTCTCCGAATCCTTCGCATCAAAGATACATGAAACCTCCTCAATGGTGTGTCCTTTGGTTTCTGGAAACAGAAAATAGGTGAAAGCAACTTCAAAAACCAAAATAGCGACGTATACAAGGTAGTACCTCCAGCTCATATTCTGCAAGGCAACAGGATTGGCATACTGGCTGACAGCACTGAAAGCAAACATGAGGAAATAGTGCAGGGCCATGGCTTTGGCCCGGAGGTGGTAGGGGCATATCTCAGCTATATACATAGGAGTCAGCGGTGTGTATCCCACGTCGGATCCAAACTGAAACAGAAAGACCATGGCTACCATAGCCTTGCTGGATGCTGACTGAGCGTCTAGGGCGAACCGTTCAGTAGCAACAGTGAAACCGACCATTGCGAACAGCATGATGACGCTCGAAGATATGAAGAGAATGCGACGACCAAGCTTGTCCACAAGACTGGCAGCCAAGAGTGCAATACACAGGTTGAAGATCTGTAATCCGCCGTTGATTCCTGCCTGCTGGGCTGGCTCCGTGATGCCCACTTGCTTCAGGGCGATGGAAAGATAGACCGTGATGATGCCGCCTCCACTCCATGAGCCAAAGATTGTGGAAAACATAACAAGTAGCAGTCTTCGGCGGTTCCCAGGTCCTCGAAACCATGCAAACCAACTTGTGGCCTGACTTTGGTGATCCATCTCGATGGCTTGACAGATTTCGGCATACTGAACAGAGACAACCTCGTCATGTGTTCTGTTATCGGCATGGAAGCGCACCAGGATATCTTTGGCTTCGCTGTGACGGTTGTGTGAGACAAGCCACCTCGGTGATTCAGGAACCAGGAAAATTAGAGGAAGCTGAATAGCAGGTGGAAAGACCTGCAACAGTGTCGGAATTCTCCAGCTCCACTGGGTAGGAATGTGTAGACTACCGAACGAGACCCATGCTACGACTGTGGTAGCAGTTAGTAGAGGCGCAAGACACCCTAGCATTTCAACTCACCAACTGATCCTATGAAAAACAGAGAGGCGTATCCGCCGACCAAAAAGCTTCTGTGTCGTGGGTGGGCTAGTTCGGTGATCAAAACGGGGCAGCTGGCAATGACCAACATGGAACCTATCCCAAGCTAGTTTTCGATGAGACGGACCTTCCACTGATTTGACAGCAGAATGACTTACAACAAATCGGGTGAGGACATATAGTCTCGCACTGTAACAAAATACTTGACCCAATACTTGAATGCTAAAGTCAGCTTCTTGGCTCGACTTTTAGAGGCTCTGAGAGGGATCAATTGGTCGCTCACCAGCACCAATAACGATGATGTCTCCTATCATGATCATAATCTTTCTGCCACAGTTGTCTGCAATAAAACTCGAAACTGGAAATGCGATCATGGCTCCAAAAGAATAGCCAGCTCCCATCAGCCCCACGAGATTGCTATCCTTCGGGCTGAGGCCAAGATCTAAACAATTTGTGTTAAATTGCCGTCATGTGTCTGCACAATGGCCATCGTGCCTTCTTACCTTGGAACCCTGTAGGGAATTGTAAGTCGCAGTTGTGAACTAAAGCTCATGATAAGAGAACACTTACAGTGAGGCATGGTCAATAGAGAGCCTATTAGAGTGCCATCGTATCCGATCATCAGTGGGCTGATGAAGACAGCAAGTAGACGTAGGTTGAGACTCCGCAGGCCCCGGTCTTTCCACCAGTGTACGTGCGTCGTTCTAAATAGATTTCCAACGACTGTGGGCGGAGGAGCGTAAGCAGTCTCGTGGTCTGAGCTCTTAACAGAGACATTGCGAGAACTTAGGCTATCTTCTCCTGGATACTCTTTTGAAACAGCAGTAGACATAGTGGTAGGCCGGGGATGAAAGTCGTAAGACGCGGATCGGCGGTCGGGACAGGAGCAGTCGACGCTGGGGTGATAAGATACTCTGAGGTAGGAATCACTTCGAGTAGATGGGTTTGAGGAAGGAAATATAAATCATTTACTCGCAGCATCACACGGTTTTAAATCTCCGCTGAGAAGTAATGTACTAGCCGACCAGTGCTCTGCTGCGTTGTCTCGGTTGACAAGTAATTGACCCTAGTACAACTGAGGAAACTGGTGTACCCCAGTAACTTCGGGAAAGAAAAATTCAGGCGTTGCCTACCCAAAGCCCCGGGACAGTCAAAATTGTGTGTCAGTGGCTGGGATGATTGCTCTAGGGCGGATGGAATTAAGTTTGTCTCAGTCATGAACAAGCAGAGAACCCACACGAAGCAGTTTCAACACTAGCCCAATTGTCTCTAGATAGTATCCCTTCATTCTTAAGGCCTAATATTTTAGAGCATCCGCGGAATTAGACCTGCATATCTCCGCTATGCCCGCAAAAGATAGGTCATCATGGCAAAGTAGACTCGCCAGTGAGGACGATTGTCTAATCACATAGGTACCAGGCCATTCTCAGCCACAGGAATTGCGATGAACTACAGATCCGAATTGGACACCACGAGAAACACGAGGGCAAGGTTTCCTTACCAGGCCTCACGGACTATTCGATGATTGAAATTGGGGCATTGTATTTCTCCTGGCACCAACGACGACAACTCACTAGGGAGGGAATATCCATCATTTTGTTTAGCTTCTGTTGAAACATCTACAAAACTCTCGTTAGTGTTATGGCGAGATAACTGTGCATCTGGGGATTAAGCTCTCGGTTTTGCTCGTCTGATGTCGCTTCCGGGGTTCACTCAAGTTTAGAGAATGAGCTTTCGCGAGTAATAACTGCCAAACCTAGTTTAATCATGGCGCCGACTCAGGGAGGCACTAACTCTGCGGGCCATCGAAACAATACCGAAAGCAGACACTTTGATGATACATGAGACTGTAGAAGGAGATTGACGGGAGACAGACTGGAAAGCAACTACCGCCAACCCTTATGGTAATATTCAACTCTATCGCCTGTAATGCCTATCACTCGCTAAGAGATTGAGTACGAACTACCCATAAGCTCGTTGATATTGATTGCCGCGAGACGACATGTAGTATATTTTTCAACTGCTCCGATGCTGGAGACGTGGTATTCCGGAAACTACATGCGAATACAATGCCCAAACCTGGCTGAGGATTGGTAGCTTCTCGAAGTGCGCTAATGACAAGACTTTGTGTATCATTGATTACTATTCGCATCATAGGTGCTTTTGATCCTCGAGGATGTCAGATGAGCATGTCCTGTCTTCCCGAAGGTAGGTACACTATGCTATACATGATGGTATGAGTGATATACCACTATCAGAAGCTCATCCGCATACTAACACAGCACCGACACCACAAGGGACTGCGGTTTTTGCTTCCAGAGTTGCAAAACGTATCACGGTCGGGGCATGATGGGCCGATCTATCTATCATGTTTATTATTAGCGTATAACTGTTAGTCTTTGCACGGGTATAGCATGTATTATACTCCGTTGCATCACGTACTAACACTGAATAATCTTCTGTTGCTGTGGCATGACTCAAGTCGTCCCCGTGTCATGAACATCGAACAGCGCACAACCTTATCATCCATTTTACTGCGGTCCTGAGGGCAGAAAGTTAAGGTTTAACACCGCATATTGAATATCGTCAACCTTAATTCCGTTGCGAAACCACAGTAGATTTCTTGTTGAATTCATAAAACCTTTGAGTACGATATAGAAATACACAGCCACATGTACTACAAGTGAAGATAAACCAGACTGTTCATGAAGGAGGGAAAACGACTGCATGGTGGAAAGACCATCAAATCAACTGCAAGAAAGTACGTTGTGTGAGAGTTGCGGTATGAAACATGGTGAAAGCCTGGCATGTGGTTGCACGGCATTCGCGGCGTGGAGGGGGAGAAAGCTTAAGGCAAATCTCAAACCGCGGACCCTAACTCTATGTAGCACTGGAAGACGAAGAACTGATCCCCATGTTGGGACGTATGTCCTGGTCGGAAAAGCTTTTTCTGGCACCTACATAGAATCATAAGCCCGAGAAATTGAATGCCCACTGTCTTTTGCTTGTCTCCTTGTTGACATCCATTGGAACAACCTGTTCTTAGGCTGTCCAAATATCCTCAAGAGACGAATTTCCGTTCGTCCTGTGTAAAAAGTGCAACGTTGCTGAATATGTTCCAAGCATTAGGCCGGAGGCGAGAGGCTGAATATGCTCCGCTGGAAAAGCGGTGCAGTGAGGATGACACGTCAGACGTTGACCCTATTCCACAACAAAGGCATTCCCAATTGACCAGGAGGATGGTCAAGATTTTCATTATATATCACCTTATTATTCTTTCTGCTGCCGCCGCTGTCTGGTATATGCGACTACGAGAGCCTATCAACAGACCCTTGAAGGAGGTGTCTTTTTACTGTACGTTGTATGATGTGATTCTGGGACGCTACGTCACTGACTTTTCTGTTCCTGTAGCTCCATTATTAGATCGGATTGAGATTCCACTGGCTATACGGTTCAATGAACCACAGGTCATCTCTGGCGGTGACGGTGATATGACTTGGGGAGCCAAGCCAAGCCCTGAGGTTGACAGAATGTGGGGGGAAATCACGACCGAGTCTGCGATCCCAGTGACCGAGGAAGAGATTATCGCTTTGAAGAAAGACCCTTCCGTCGCGGTGATGTTGCCCGAACAGTATCACCTTCAGAACGAAAAGACATATTTGGCTCATGCACTGGTCTTCCACCGGCTTCACTGTCTTAACTACATTCGAAAGGCGGTCTACAAAGACTACTACTACCCAAACGGAACAGACGACGTACCGATGCATCAGCCCCATATCGCCCACTGCATAGCAATGATCTTAGACCATCTCACATGTGCCGGAGACCCCGGAGTTTATAGTAAGTTGTGCCGATTCATCATCACCAACCAGGCCAACTGCTGACCTTGGCCGGCCACTCAAGTATACCAATGGTACGACCACACTGAGATCCCCCTTCCAGATGCCAATACATGGGGAAAGTGCTGGGATTTTACTGCGTTCCGGAAATCGTTTGATATGATCGCTCTGAAGGACTTCGATCCTTTTAAACTGCGGAAGCCTCCTGGGGCCAAGTCTGTGACGGAGCACAACAACCTCCAGGAGATCATTTATCAGACGCGTAGCAATGGTTCCATCTAAGCTATCACTCATTTTGAGCTACTTTCGAATCTCATAGATCTCATTCAAGTCTGTATGTGAAGCAAGCCACAGGAGGACAAGGGTCGATGGAGAGTTCCATTTAGAGCCCTTCAGGTAGCTGTAGACGACATACCGAGTACTTAAGGCGTTGTATGCACCCAATAAGGCATCTCTGGCAGTGTGGTCACGTAGCGAAGCTTCAAACGCTCCCACCGGTCGGCCATTCTCACGTCGACGGAGTATTGACACCACCACTTCTCTCATTCATATGGGCTAAAATCACAAGAGACAAGCAGGTAGCTGTTCTCATCGACGACTTGGTGGCTTTGATTTCCAGATATGCGGCTAGAAACATGAAGTTCGAAGCCTGATGCGGCGTCTCCACACCCATGACTTGTCCAAGGTTACGAGAGGTGAATTTTACGATGAATCTGCAAGCCTAAGTGCTTTTTGCGCAATTTCAAGTCTGTAATGAAGTCAGATCTTCTTTGTGTACGTCTTTGGCATGTTTTTGGTTCATGTGTAGTTGACCGGCTATTCCGCCCGCCGATTGTAGCCGCAAGTCTGCTAGAATTCGGCTACGAGGGTGCCAACATTCTGCTCTTCAGCCAACGACAACAACGCGTTTCCAATTGCGAGATCCGTCGTGCTGATACCGATGTTCTTGTAGACCACCAGACCATCCTGGCTCCACTTCCGAAGGTCCTCGTCACCCCCCCGTCTCAGCATGTCCTCAACCTCACCAACTTCCACCAGGCTCTCACGCTGGATCTTACTGCGAATGATCTCGCCGGAGTGCTCCATGGCGCCGACGCGGTCATCAACGAGCACAGCCCCTTTTTGCGAGTTCTTGCTCCACCTGATGCCTTCCCCGACGCTCTCAGCAGCATGCAAGAGCAGTTCAGGATCCATCTCAATCATATCCGGCTGCCATGACCCGACGGCCGAGATGAATGGGTAGCGGTCCGACTTTCTTTCTTTGATCAAATAATCAGCCGGGAAGAGCGGGCTCGTGGTGCCGACAGTGCAGAATACGGCGTCGACGGCAGCAAGCCGTTCACGAATCTCGGTATCGTAACCTGCCTGCGCCGGGCTGATGTACTCGATTACTGCCGCGGACTTCCAAAGTCTCTCATTCTCCTCCTTGATCTTGCTGATCAACTGCTGAGCGCGCTGCTCCGACCGGTTGACGATGGCAATAGACTTGATCTCGTCACCCCGCAGTGCCAAGGCCAGACGGAGATGCCACAACGCCTGCTTCCCCGCGCCAAAGACGACGACGTTTTCCGTGCAGCGCCGCCAGAGGTACGGAACCAGAGCAGAGAATGAGGTTCGGTAGCCTGTAACCTCCTCGGCGTTGATGATACCGGTCGGGAAACCGTCCTTATCGCAGAGGGTGAGGATACCGTGCAAGGCACCGGCGGCGGCGGACGTTGGAGCAGGGGTGACGACGATTTTGGTTCCGAAGCTGGTTGATGACGAAAAGGGCCGGAAGAGGCATTTCTGGCCTTCTGGACGGTTGACTATTCCAACTGATGGCTGATATTCACGATCCGAGCCGACGGAAAAGTCAGTCAGGCATTTGGCGAGGACGTCTCGGAGACGAAGGATTTCGGGCTTCGACAGGTTGATCAAGATATCGTGGACGACCGAGTCGCTGAGAATTCTGAGTCCACCCATGCTTGCTGCTTGAAAGTGAAATATCCTCAATCCAATGCTGGGCTTTTGGATGTTGTTGGAGCGATGAGTTGCGCAGGTCAATTGAACCCAAGCATCTTTTCCGGCATCGGGGGCCCTTATCGGGGACTTTTGATATCTGGTCCGTTGAAACTTACTTCTTTCAATCTGATAATCGCGGGGAAACCTTCTGCATCAAGAAAGGCTTACGTCATAAACAATCGGAGCACACTCCGCCAGCGGCGTGTAGCAATCATCGAGATAGGCCGCGAACAAGCGGAGCTGTCCGGCATCGGGACCGGGAGGGCATCCGACTGCGGGGAGAGCAAGGTGGGGCGAACGGCTGCGCTTCCGGTGCTTTCGGGCTCTACAAGCCGGGTCCAGTCCGGGTCCGCCAGCCGAGATGCTGCCGGCATTGCTGGATGCCCCCAACCGACCACCCCGTGTACCGATGAGATCAATTGATCGATGCTCCTATTTATTGACGTCTTTTTGCTAGGGACAAACCACGTTTCTGCCATTAGAACTGTCTGGGTCACCTAGAACCTTTTGTCAATCCCGAACGACTTGACAAAATGGCTTTTGGGCGAACTTTCAACGTCGTCGGAGCCCACTGCGGCGGCGAAGTCTGCGACGTCGTTGTTGGAGGCGTCCTTGATGTTCCCGGCAAGACCATGTTCGACAAGATGATGCACTTCTGGAAGAAACAAGACAACCTGCGGAACCTGCTTCTCAATGAACCGCGCGGTTCATCGGCCATGTGCACGAATCTCGTTCTCCCTCCTTGCAACCCGGAGGCTGACGCCGGCTTCATCATCATGGAGCACGAAGAGTACCCTCCCATGTCCGGCGCGAACACCATTGCCACCAGCACGGTTCTCCTCGAGACAGGCATGGTTCCCATGCAGGAGCCGATCACGACGTTGAAGCTGGATACCGCTGCGGGCCTGGTGACGGTCACGGCCGAGTGCGAGGCTGGCAAAGCCAAGTACGTCGAATTCGAGAACGTGCCGGCCTTCGTGTACGCCCTTGACTTGGACATTGACGTCCCCGGTTTCGACACTCCTGTCAAGGTTGATAGAGCTTGGGGAGGGATGTGGTATGCCCTAGTCGACGCCGCGTCGGTGGGCCTCAAGATTGATTCTCGCAATGGAAGAGAACTCGTTGAGATCGGCGAGCGCATCAAGCGTGCTGTCCAGGCTCAGACCGACCCTGTGCACCCTGAGAACCCAGAGATCCGCGGCGTCACCGTATTCGAGTTCACCGAGCCATTGGAAACCTCATCCGTACGTAAGACGGCCATCAATACTGTCGTGGTGTCCCCGGGAAGACTGGACCGGAGTCCTTGCGGAACGGGAACATGTGCGCGGCTTGCCGTGCTTCACAAGCGTGGGCATCTTGCAGTGGGTGAATCGTTCTGCCACCGCAGCGTCATTGGAACAGAGTTCGTCGGCACGGTTAAGGGCGAGGCTAAGGTGGGCGAGTATGAAGGCATAGTTCCTGCTGTCAAGGGGACCGCCTGGATAACCGCATTCAAGCAAGTTATTCTTCATCCCACCGATCCGTTTCCGGAGGGGTTCAGAGTTGGCGATAAATGGCATTTGAGCTGACCTGGCTGTTGAGAGGAGTTGCAAGAGCACGAGAAGACCCAAGTGAAGGGGAACGTAAGGCAAGGGCAGACGAATGGGACGAGCGCAGGAGCGGGAGTCCAAAACGCCGCACTGAGCAATACCCCCTTGGCGTTATAGCGTCTAGATATTATCAATACAGTGCAGGTATCTCTGCGGACATTATCCTCATTACATGATAAGTCTTTCTCTCCAGTACGCCCCGTTCAGGCGGTTCATGTCGTACGTTACCAAGGCATACCGATCGCAACACCCACGAGGGCTGCAAGCGTCCAAGCAGTGGCAAGGACGCCAATTCCTCCGCCAGAAGCCGTCATCCTTAACCCGGCGGCGGCGCTGGAACCTGTCGTACTTGAGCCCGTCTCGCCAGCCTCCCTATACACCAGAGTAATTGCAGGTTTCCCATCGACGGGTATGAAACCGGTGGCCAGATCTTCCCTGATCGTCGTCGTTACGGTGGTATAGTCAGGTAACGGCTGAGCTGCAGTGTACGAAGCAACCTCAGCCGTGACGAGAGTGTTGTTGTAAGTGAAAGTTGCGTTGATCATCGTGTAGTTGGGGATATCCGGGGGTGACCACGTTCTTTCACACCCGGTCATGGGATCACCGAATGACGATCTGGGCACCTCTGAATAACAATAATCTTTGGCTCCACCGATGACATAGTTTCTGCAGCAAGACAAATTAAAACAGATCGGCACAACACATGTGGCTCAGTACTCACTTGGGACAGCATACAACGGCTGTCTCTCCAGTGTCTAGAGCCTCCATCATGACGTTGAAGGGCGGGTTCCACCCAAGATACATTCCAGCAGATGCGGGATCGGTGACGACGGGTGGCACGAACATGCCGGAAGAGCTGACCTCTCTGGCGTTGTTCTTGGCGGCCACGCCGACAGTCTCGTAGCCGTATGGACACGCGCTGGCCGGCGAGAAGTAGTAGATGGTGCCAGCATTGCTCTCGGCATTGGCGCTTTCGTAAGAAGACACGGCCGACTCGATGGCCTTTCCGGAAGGGTAGCAATCTCCTATGGTGACTGATTCACATTGCCTGGCATACATTGGAGCAATACCATTTGTGTAGCTGGATGCAAGGTAGAGCTGAGGCGACTCGGTGGCACATGATGCTGGAAGTGTGTGGACCGTAGTCATCGGCCCGAGATTGGAGAACACAATCTGGGAAACCTCCGTCGCGGTAGCCGAAAACGTGACGGGCGACGAGCGTGTGAATCGCGAATGCACTTTGGGTTGTGGTTGGCGACTGGGAGTGACCCTCGATTTTGATACAAAGATTGAAGCGGTATTCCTGAGCTCTGGAGTTGCAAAGCCAAGACCGGGCGATTTCTCTTTTAGACTACAAACTCAAGCTTTAAGCTCTGGTGCTTTGGGAATGGGGTCAGTGGAGCTAATGGAGCCTTATCGTGTCACCTGTTGTTATTACCCTTGCTTAGTCGGCCAGAGTCTCCATTAAAGACGGCTTTTCGGCATCGCAACCAACAGCTTGTTGGTTCCTGAGCTGCCAACTACCGTCAAAATGCAATTTCCGCCGCGCATTTTTAGAGTACAGGCTTGAAGCTCGATTGTAGTTGTTTTTGAGCAATTGCAGACTTCCATGTTTGATTTCCGGTCAATAGCGTCTTCGGATGACTGAATGCTGCTTGCTGTTGCCAGTCGCAGAATGGAGTTTTGCCCAGTCCCAGCAACAGTGAGAAATTCAAGAGCGGCAACTCGTTGCCAATGACTCGCTTCAAAATATCCACTCGACAGGGCCGCGGCAGCTAGCAGAGATTTGGTCTCACCTGCGGCACAGCCCGTAAGCGAAATGACATGATCTTTAGACTAACCAAAAGTTCTTCGGAAAGCCAAATGGATTGGGATTCGAGAACATTGTCGATAAACAAGCTTTCATGGATAATTAATGACTGTATTTAAGCTGATCATTAACAAGGGTGCTTCGCATGACCGTATCCATCGGCACAGCAGCAGCACACGCAACTAGACCACTGGAACTCCATCAGCTTAAAGATCTGCCCCGACCGTTGCTCGAATGCAGATACGTCAGTAGTGGCATATCCGTAACGCCAATCCAAAGTAATGCCTTGCTGCTTATCTCCACCAGTTTATAGGGGATGAAGCGAGAAACAAATAACCACATATCCACAGTCAGAGAATTGAGAACGCCCAGCCTCTGTTGCAGACTCTCCTCGGGTGAGCCAAGCTAGCAACATAAATAGTTAGATCAACAAACATGGAGTAGCACAATTGAAGGATATTCCCTCAATCCCTTGGTAAAGTCGTTCCTAAAACTTGGAGCGGAATCGCAATGTTGATCATTTGCGTGGCTCGGGATCGGCTTGTGGACCAGGAGCCCCAATTGACTTGCTGCCGCAGTTGGCCAAGTACAAGTCTGCTCCTCCTAGTTCTTTATGAGCCGGGGAGAATACCTAGTAGGCAACATTCTGACACTAGAGTCCGCGCTTGTGAAGGGAGCCGCCATTCCCCCAGCTTCTTGGACATAGGTACGTCCAGTGCAAAGAAGCTCATATTATCAACTATTCGTAGAATCGTCTTGATGTCTAAAGTCATTGCCACTGTCAGCTCTCGTTCCGATTTGATCTGCATTTCAGGCATCATTCCCCGTCCTCCTTGCCCTCCATGCACAACTCGGACCGCCAGGTCAGCCTTGATAGCCTCGGTCGGGTAAACGTCCGACCACAGCTAGACTCTGTTGTTCTAGGTCGCTGATGACGCATTGTGTGCCAGGAAACCCGTTATCGGGGCAATTGAAAATAAAACAAGGCGAGCTCAGGAACCCAGCAGGTTACCTCTTGTTCTTCGGCACCATAATCTTCATGCATTAATTTGCGGCCAGCATCTTCCTCACTTCTGACCCAACGCCCCTTTCCCCCCTTTCGCGAACACTAGAGAAACATACAGTCATAGTCCTGTTGGGCGGCTGACGCAAAACTTGTTGTCCGACACCAGAGCAGCCATGTTTTAAACTGGAGGGAACACGGCTCTGAGACCAAGTTTCTGACTGCAGAGCTTTGCCAAGGGGGTTGGGTTTCTGGCGCTCTGGGCGCCTTGTCAGACAAGAAATGGCGAAAGCTTTTTTGGACAACATCATTGCCAAGAATCAGGGATGATCACCATCAGCGGGTCATGATTTGTTCGATGCAACAGTCGAACTCTTGGCCGACTCTCCCAATGCACATTTCCGCCCAAAATTTGCAGCGGAAATAGACCGAAAATCAGCGAGCTACAACCTCCCCTCTCCGTGACGTGTACACCTTCCGGACATTCCCTTAATAAACACCGAAATGGAGTCCTCCCCGTGGGGTGCTCCTCTTCTCATCAGGCTACCCGCGCCCGAGGACATGGACAAAAACCACTCAGCGGGCGTTTGGATTGAAGCTTGGGATTAACCATAAAAGGACCTCCGTCACTGGGCGCACTATTGCATGCTAACGATGTCGGTGGTCTGGTTATCGGCCGCAGATTGGAGATCAGCTTCCCAGTTCGGTAAACCCGAGGCGAGGAAATCCACATCGAGGCCGCGAGCATCGGCGATACAAGATGCGGCTCGTCCGCCGCGGGCTCCACGGTTGCCGTCATTGTTCCCACCGGCCGACCCGCAAATCGGCCGATCCGCAACTCAACAATGATGTCAAGGTCCAGTCCGGATGCGAACGCAGCAGCCTTTTCTGGCCCTTTTACAGCCAGACGGGCGCGAGAGGAGGCAAGACACGGTGAAAATTCTTTCAAGTGTTCGCAGGTGGTCCGTCTCCATCGAGCGAGACTACCGCCGAATTACGTGAGAATGCCTCTCGAAGCGGTCACCGAACACTGGGTACTCTGGATCCTTCGTGGTCACATTGCCGCCGTCTACGAGCCCGACCAACAACATGGAACCCACGTTATGGAACCGTGGCGTCATAACTCCGGTTTAACGGCGGAGTTTTGTTGTTGCTATGGAAGAGATCTCGAGCATTGATAAAGCCTCCCCCCAGCCTGGGGAAGCTCGATCTGGGGCATCACTAGTCGAGCATTATCACACATCGCATCATCGATCACATCAGTCTGCGGCTTGGGCCAGTTATTTCTCATGCCTTTGACACCCTACCGGAGCATTTGGTCCTAAATCGCTGCGACTTTATCTATCTTTGACGTCAAGCGTTGGTAACATCATACACTACGCCTCCGAGCCGGGACTCTTCACCGTGAGATAGTCGTCATGGCCTCCACGCCACCCAACAAGCCGTCCATGTCCGGCACCAACCCTTCCGACGGGGACTACACGGGCCGCAACAGCAGCGCAACGCAATTCGACCAAGGCCTGGACGAGAAGACACCACAGAAGCCCCTTGACAAGTCGAAGGACGGCGCGCCCACTGGTGGCTTCTTCCGAGACGGCCCGGGCCGGGACGAAGAGTCCGACGGTGTTGCAAGCCACGAAAACATCGAGTCCAAGAGCAACCAGCCGCAGTACACCCCCGACGGGAAGCGCATCATCACCGAGGATGAGTGCTACCACTTGCTGGGATACTCGTGGCCGGCGTGGAAGAAGTGGATGCTCCTGTCGTCCATCTTCTGCGTGCAGGTCTCGATGAACTTCAACACCAGCGTCTTCCCCAGCGCCGTGACCCCGATAAGCGAGCATTTCGGGGTTAGCGAGCAGGCTGCGCGTGCTGGGCAGTGTGCGTTCCTCGTGCTGTACGCTTTTGGCTGCGAGCTCTGGGCTCCTTGGAGTGAGGAGTTTGGAAGGTGGAAAATCCTGCAGTAAGTGTTGCCTCCCAATCATGGAGGTACCAAACTAACAAACTGCAGATGTTCCTTGTTTTTCGTCAATATTTGGCAGATTCTTGCTGCATTGGCACCCAATTTCGGCAGCATCATCGTCGCTCGAGCTCTGGTATGTAAAACCTGCCAAACCTGCACGACTTATACCACAGCAGCTGACACGATCAACAGGGCGGTCTCAGCTCAGCAGGAGGCAGTGTCACTCTTGGCATGGTTGCCGACCTCTACCAACCCGAAGAGCAACAATGGGCCGTCCTCTTCGTCGTCCTGTCGTCGGTCTTCGGAACGTCCGTCGGCCCCGTCGTCGGCGGTCCCATCAAGGCTTTCCTGCCTTGGTACTGGAACTTTTGGATCCAGCTCATCTTCGGTGTCGCCGTGCAGGCCATCCACTTCTTCATGCCCGAGAGCCGCTCCACGATCCTCATGGACAACGAGGCCAAGCGCCAGCGCAAGGCGGGCATCGACCCCAACGTCTACGGGCCCAACGAGGTCAAGAAGCCCCGGCTTTCGATGCACGAGTTCGCCGTCACCTGGGTGCGCCCGTTTGAGATGTTCCTCCGCGAGCCGATTGTGCTGTCGTGCTCTCTGCTGTCTGGCTTCTCCGATGCCCTGATTTTCACCTTCCAAGAGGGGTTCAACCCCGTCTTTGAGAAGTGGGGATTCGGCACTCTGGAGACGGCTTGGGCTTTCATCCCGATCAACATCGGCTATGTCATTGCCTACCTGTCGTACGTGCCCTGGATCATGAGGGATCACCGTGTCATCAAGGCCAAAGGCCCTGATGCGCTGAGCCCCGAGCGCCGGCTGAAGTGGCTTCTCTACCTCGCCCCTCTGGAGACCATCGGCCTGTTTGGTTTTGCTTGGACATCCATGGGGCCCCCTGAGTCGCACTGGATCGCGCCCATGATCTTTTCTTGCCTCATCGCCATTGCCAACTTTGCCATTTACATGAGCACCGTCGACTACATGATCGCTGGTAAGTCCCAGGGCCCCTTCCAGTAGCTTTGTTCGGCGCGTACTAGCACATCCCGCAGCCTACGGCCCTTACTCCGCCTCGGCGACCGGAGGTAACGGATTCGCGCGAGATTTCCTTGCCGGCGTCGCGGCCATGTACTCGACCCCGCTGTATGAGAACATTGGCGGATCACGCCACACCGAATACGCAAGCACTATCCTGGCCTGCCTCGCGTTCCTGGTCACGATCCCGGTGTACCTCATTTACTGGAAGGGCCCCGTCATCCGCGAGAGGTCCAAGTTCGCCCAGTCTCTTGACGCGGACCGGCGTGCCAAGGGTGGTCGGCGCGTCGTGGAGGCCCCTGAGGAGCAGCTGGAGCCTAAGAACTTGTGAAATTGTTGGAAAGGGTTGAGATATTGGAACCTATGTGGCCCAGGATTGAGGGGAAAGAGTTTTCACGACTTTAGACGCAATGATACCAAACAATGAAGACAAGTTTCAACAAGACACCAGGACTGATTTCTCGTTAGTACTTCGTTGCGGGATGAAAATGTCATTATTGCAACGAGACCCAGCAAGCCCAGTTTTCAGTCGTTAATGTGTGGTGACTTTATTTCGAGGACTAGTAAGCATCGAATATGCCTCGGGCGTTATTCTTGTGTCTTGCCATTAATGCTGACGGATGTCGGGGGCAACTAAGTCTCCGACTCGTACGCTGCGTACAGACCAGGACACTGCGGCGACCCTGGAGCCGATCTCAAGGTCATGCAAACACTTGTGAAAGCTTACAAAAGTTCCTGCCCCTGGTAGGTTAGAGTCGTCATCTGACTCGTCATTGGCTTCCTTGGCATTTTCTTTTCGCGAGAGAACCGCAGTTGGAATAAGGGTAAAGAAATAACTATGAAACGTTTGGTGCGATAGATCTTGATTCCCGGGGAACTTTTGTCTCTAGAATTACGCTGGTATTCTAGAATGGACGGCCCCTCACTTGACGTCATTTGGGAAGAATGATTCGTAAATAGAAATATTGGTGGCATGCAAATATGCTTGTGGATCGTCTGCGCAGTATTCATCGAGCAACACCATCTTGAAACAAATTACCAATGGCTGGCATGTTGGAAAGCCAGCTTGACGGACGAATGTTTCAATGTGCCAATGCCATGGTTCATTCACCGTCTCATTAGATTTCCAGCGACAGTTGGTTAAGTCAACCAATTTCAATCAAGATCAGCCTCCGCCGTTCATAGGTGCGCGGAATATATTTTAGTGATGTGGCTCTGTAGGTTGACAAAGATGCCCAAAACTCACACATCTCACCACCCGCAAGTCTGCCATCTCATCTTCTGCCACACACTCACTGCGGCTAAGGCAGAACAATACAGCGGAAAGTCAGTAAGCTTACATGCGCAAGTGAGATGTTAGTCCCGGCCGTCCCGGGCATCTCATTCGATGGCCCGCATTCTCCCGCGCCCGGCCAGCATGGGTTGTGGGGACGGTCTGACGCAAGCCGTCATCGTCGTCACTCTGTTTGAGGCTCGGCGCGTTAGCCTCTTGGCGCTTCAACGGTCTAAGTCCCACGGATGTCAACTCCAGATGAACACGTGCCCGAATCAAACTCTAGAAGGCGGGGACCGCAGCCGTCGGGCTGGGGGAACGCGACAGCTAAACGTGGCCGCAGCGCAGCTCCGAAGGCTGGTGCAAACATCGTGCCAATGAGGTGGATCATAGGCGTCAACTAAACCGCATGTGGTGAAGTCCTTGGTGGCAGTGCTGGTAGGCCAAAGTTGGCTGCCTACCACATGAACCAGCATCATGATCCTTCGCGCATACAACTCGCAATCCATTAGCAATTTACCGAGATGGACCCAATGTTCTGGAAACCCGACATGACGGCCGCAATCCAGACTGTTGACGCCGGTTATCGTGAAACAGTTTAAATACTCAGAGTTGCCTCACCCATCAACATGTCTTTGAATTGTCACTCCATGATCATCACTTCAGGGGTGGTGTTCAAAGATCTGACATTGAACTTCTATTACAGCACTTCCAATTCAGTCCCTGACTCAACTTAGGAACACAATGCATTCATCAATCCTCTTAGCAGGGTCCCTCGCGGCCCTCGCCCAGGCCGTCTCAGTACCTCTCACAACGAGACAATCAAACACCACCACCGGCTTCAGCTGGGTGAACACAAAACCAACAAGAGACCTCCAATACCACGACTGCGGCGGCGGCTTCCAATGCGCCCGCCTCGAGGTGCCCCTCGACTGGTCCAACCCGACAAAGAACAAGACCGCGGCCATCGCCATCGTCAAGCTGCCCGCCACCGTCCCGGACGACGACCCGTCCTTCGGCGGCAGCATCCTCCTCAACCCGGGCGGGCCCAGCGGCTCCGGCACACAATGGGCGCACGTCGCTGCTTCCAACTTTCAGGCTGTTCTGGCCGGCGAGCGCAACTACGAGATCATCGGCTTCGACCCGCGCGGCGTCAACATGACCACGCCCCACGGTGACTGCTACAAGGGCGACGAGCTCGCCCGCAGGGTCGACCAGGAGCGCCTGTCGGGACTGAGTCCCATTGACAAGGACCGCGGGTCGCTGGGGTACCACTACGCCACGGCCGCGGCCACGAGCGAGCTGTGCGAGGAGGACGGCGAGGATGGCGTCTTCGGCCACGTCAACACCGCGACGGTCGCGCGGGACATGGTGGAGATTATCGACCGTATCGATGAGCTGCGGTGGAAGGAGTCGGGCAAGACGAAGCCCGCGGACGCCGAGGTGCCCCGTCTGCAGTACATTGGCATTTCGTATGGTTCATTCCTTGGTAACGTGTTTGCGTCCATGTTCCCTGAGCGGGTTGGGAGAGTCATGGTTGACGCCATCATCGACGCTGAGGACTATTCCGGTGGTGTATGTTTGACTCTTCCCCCCTTCCTTTTGTTCGACCGACTGACCTCTCCACAGATCTACAGACAAAACTTGAACGACGCCGAGGCTATCGTCGATTTCTTTTACGAGGTCTGCTTCGACTCGGGCGAGGACTGCCCCGTCTACGAGTCGTCAGACCAGTCAGCATCAGACATCAAGGCCCGGATCAACGCCGTACTGGCTGATCTGGAGTCGAACCCTATCGCTTTCGCCCACAACGGCCGCGCGAACCTCATCACCGCCCCGATGGTCTACCGGATCATCTTCGGCATGCTCTACAAACCCGTTTCCCAGTTCGAAACCCTCGCCACCGCCATGAGCGCCCTGCTGTCCCGGAATTACACCATCCTCGCCGGCCTCGTGCTCGCCGACCCGCTCGACCTTTCCTGCGGGAACGGCACGATGCCGAGTGAGGCTCCGGAGTACACCTGGGCGGACGACGTGCAGAAGGGCGTCACCTGCACCGACACCGTCGACGGCCTGCCGGACCATAACATCTCTCACTACGAAGAGCTCATTGACTACTTTGAAGAGCAGTACCCCACCGGCGGTGGCAGCTTGGCCGGCCTCGTCCCCATTCACTGCGTCGGCCGGAAGATCCGGCCGCCGTACGCCTTCACCGGTCCCTTCAGGACCCCGGCGCCGAACCCCGACGACCCGAACGCCCCGGCTGCGCCGCTGCTCATCACCTCCAGTCGCCTGGACCCCATCACGCCGCTCCGCAACGCCGTCGAGATGCAGAAGCACCACCCGGGTTCCGCGGTGGTGATCCAGGAGGCTGCCGGACACGGGTTCTCGGCCGGCCCCAGCGAGTGCATCGTCAACGTCATCCGCGAGTTCTTCTACACCGGAAAGGTCCCCGAGAACGGCACCGTCTGCGAGGCGGCGTGCCTGCCGAGCATTCCTGCGAGCAAGAACAACTGCACTTCGCCCTTCTTGCAGGGTAGAGATGGCAACAGGTTGGTTAGTCTGCCCACGCCGAATTGGCGCGGGCTGTAGGATCCTGGCGGCGCATTCGCCCGATCTCATTGTTTGATTGGTTTAGGAATGATGCGGGTTATGTGCATTTAGTTTTCCGTTGGAATTGTGTCATAAACTTCTTTGTGGCATGTTGCCACTCGTGTTAATACGAGTCAAGATGGATGCAGATTCGAATTGCCTTGCCATTGCTTTCACAGAGATATGCCTTCGAAAGGTTACCCCAATAGGGGGTCACTCAACCAATAGCACATTCCTTTCTTCTCAAGGCCTCTTGCACGATATATTCCGTAAGTTACTCTGACGAGAGCTGATTCGATGCCACCCGGTGCGCTATTCCTTTGCCCGTGGCTTCAACATATCCGAGTTTTTGTAGACAGCGTTTGCATTTCCATCCAGAACGTCACGAGTGTATGCCTCAAAGGACTTGAACTTCATATCCGGCTAGAGGTCTTTGGCATCAAGATATCCCAAGTACTTGGCATACTCGGGCGTGTTGTCCCCACGGATAGCCCACGAATGCCAGTACTGGTACCGGATCATGGTGTAGAACTCGGGCGACTCCGGCCCCAAACCAGATGTCTCTGTCTTGGCAACGCCAGCCTTGATTTCGTCCAACGAAACCTGCCCATCGCGTCAGTCATCCATAGCAAGTCTTCCAAAGACAGTGGGCCACTCACATAATTCCGCTCAATCTTTTCCCCGCTCAGCTTCTCCAACAGATCACACACCTGATTCTGCGTCACGAGCTCGTTGTACGCAAAGACCATGCGGTTCAACGTCCGCGGATCGGCGACGACGCGCGCGACGTACGGGCCGATGTCGCTCAGGTCCGTGACCGCGGACAGCGTGTTGCCGTCCCCGCCGATGCCGTCCGTCATCAGGGTGAGGGCGTAGTCGATGCGGCCCGACGGGAGGCGCGGGAGCGTGATCTGGTACCACCAGCCGACGTCGATGACGGTGTACGGCAGGTAGACCTTCTTGATGTGGTTGAGCACGTCTTCCTTCTGTGTGCATACGGTCAGAGCCTGTTCGTTTTCTTCCGGTCCCGGGGGGGAAGTCGGCTTACAATATCCCTCAGCTTGAGGATGCCCTTTGGGGGCACTATCGTGGCGAAGAAGCACGGCACGAAGCGCTTGATCCCGGCCGCTTTCGAAGCGTTGACGAGGGGGATCTGCTCCAGCAGGTTGTTGGCGTTGATGGCGGATATCACGACCTCCGTGCCCGTGAGCGTACGGACGAGCTCATCCTCGGGCCCGGCGAGGTCGGCGGCGGCGATGGTGACGCCCCTCTTCTGGAGGTCGAGCACTTCTGGCTTCTGCAGTGATGAAGGCCGCGTCAGGGCTGTGATTTCCTAAGACAGGGGGGGGAGAGTCAGCGGGGGGTCTAGAGGACAGGTAGGCAGGGAGACGCCAACATATTTGGGTGATTCTGGCTGGAGGAGGCCGTTCACGATGGACAGGCCGGTTTCGCCAGTGGCGCCGACGATGCTAACCCTCATTTTGTCGATATTGCTAGCCTGAAATTTGTCCAGTGGAACCGGGTGAAGCAACGAGGACACAGCGCCTGTGCGATTGGTTTTAAAGAAGTTGATCCGAACGGTGAACGATTTGTCGGCGCGTTCGACCCGTGGAACTGACGGATCCCCCCAGTCCGAGGGGCCGAGACGGACAGTCTCATACACTGGCTCGCGGGTTTGCGATCACATAATCAGCCCGTGGCAACACCAGGATGGGAATGGGGTTCTACAACGCCTTCTCCAAACTCAAGTCATGTCCGCCGTACGGACATCATCGCCTGACTCGCCGGTTCCTGTTAGTCGAGAACCCTCCTAGCAACTCCGAACCCCTCTCGAGAATGAGACGTGCCTGCGCGGGGCCGTCGATCAGCGGGGCCGTCCCGGCAAAATGTGGCCTGTGATTTTGCGTCTCGGGGGCCAAAGAGGGCCGTGAGAAGTCCGGCCGGTACGAATACGAGCCGGCATCACGTAAGCCGGTCGTCAATAGCATCATACCGCGTGTCATTTGTCGAGCCGGTCTTGCATTCTTTACAGACTTTATACGGGCACTGGCTGGCTGGGAGGGTAATAAGTAGCGCATGGTATTTCTTTGAGGCCCAACACCATGTTGCGTTCCGTTTATTTCAAGTCCAGGCCACCCTCCAACGGGTAAACACTCTCCGACTTTAAAGCCGTGGAATGCCGAGTAACACTGACGACCTAAGTGTCTTTGACGTCAACCACAGAGATGTTCGGTCTAAAAGCCAACTCAGTGGTGAATGACACCTCAATGGGGTGATGCGACGTGTAGATGCAGCGTCTGTACCTGACTTTGGGGCACCATGAAGGGGAAACATCGACATCCCCTCGTCCTCTGGCTCCGTGTCTGGTGTCTCTCGTCGCCGCAGCAGACCTACCAACAGGAGAAGCCTCCTTGCACCTCGATTCCTCGCACACCCTTGACCCAACGTCCCCCGAAATCCGCACAGTCTGGATAAGGACCACGCCGGCCGACCTCACCGGACAGGTCTTCTGGAGCGGCACCGGGAGGGAGATGCCGTTCTGCGTGAGGTGAGGCCCGGCGCGGACGGCCAAAGAAAAATGATACGTCGTCAGCAGGCCGCCTCAGGCGAGGATGGAATGGTAAATCGATCTCTCGGAGCATGGTCTGCTGGAATCGCGTGGAGGCACAAGGGCTTCGCTGTAGATGAGCAGGATATTGACGCCAAAGATGCCGAGCAGGCAGTGGGCGACGTCCTCGACGCGGGGGATTCACCACTGGGAGACCCCGGAATGTACAATGGTGATGGAAGCGTCGACCCAGATACCGGGCGCCGCAGAAGGCCGCGCGGGACAACGAGACGGCCCCACCCGGCCGAGTACCTAGAATCCAAGCCGGCCCCGGGCCGTTGGCTCCTCCCGCGGGCGAAACCAGCGTCAGCAGGAAAACATCGCCACGATTTATGGCAGCAACTTCCGTACTATTACCGCCTTCGCTGGACTGACTGTAAGCAGTCCAAGAGGTTAGGTCAGTCAGGTTAGGTTACCGTAGGTGAGGTAGGCGAAGCACGTGGGCCGCGACTCGGTACCCACCCAAACACCCGCAAAAGTTGACGATCCCTCAGAACTCGGCGCCCACCAACCAACCAACCCAGTCAAATGGATCTCGAAGATGGCGGCGGACATAGCTCAGTTGGGAGAGCGTCAGACTGAAGTGGGTTCTTTCTCGACCCCTAGAAATACTTCATTCACTTAAATCTGAAGGTCGTGTGTTCAATCCACACTGGCCGCAACTTCACCTTTTTGCCGGTTGCTTGCTTACCCTTACTTACCCTGTGTGCGACAGGATCACATAAGGCCGGGGGCCTCTTTGACAAACTCGGTCAGTTTTTTGTGTTTCCGTGTTGAAGAAGCATCGAGAGAGAACCTCTATTTTACACATTGACATTCGGAACTGCAACATAGGGGCACAGCTGCGATTCCATCTCGAGCAGGATTGCAGGATGCGGCGGGGCGTCCGCCTCTGCGACGACGCCGCCATCATGCATGAAGCCCCTGCATGAGCTTCATCCCGGCGAGATGCCGGTACTCACAAGCCTTCATTCTCATTAGCTTTACACCAGAAACCAAAGGCAGAGAGAGGCGAACCGTGTTGACAGGCGATATCTGTATCAAGACCGCAGGTATCTATTATGGAGAAATACCTCCAAAAAGACCACGACAGAAACAAAGACAGTCGAGACTGCTGCAGACCCCACCCAAGCTCCAGATTACCTAATCCCATCCACTGGCCCAAGCTCCCTCCCCTCTCCCCGCCCCACGAGCTTAACGGGGGGCGCCCGGACCAGCCGACGGCGTGGGGCTCGGGCCACTGGCGTGGACGCTAAAGAATGGCGGCCCCGCGGAAGGCCGATGACATCAACGCGAGACCCCCTCCGGACTCCCGAGACGAACTCAGCCCAAACAACGTGTCACATCACATGAGCTGCCTTACCTCGCCTTTGCCAGCACAGAACTATTCTGTCCTTCATCTCATCGAATCTTACAAAACACATTCAAAGCACTCAGTCTCTCAACTCACAAAAAACCCCCCCCTCGCCTGTCCAGCATCAACACCCACGCCAAACCCTCACCTCAGACAGATCAAAAATGTCCACCCAAATCCCAAAACCGTACCAAATCCTCTTCACAACCCTCGACCCCCTCATCGCCCTCTGGGGCTTCTCCCTCTTCCTCCTCTCCCCCCAGACCGTGACATCCTCCTACCTCCCGCCCACGCACACGCACACCCACACGGCCCCGCCAATCGACCCGGCCAAAGTCCACCCGGCGGCGGCGGCATCATCCGCCCCCGCGCTCTCCGCCGCCTCCCTCGAGACGAACCCCCTCGTCCAGGAATACGCCCTCCCGCTCCACGCCCAGATCGCAGGCCACCTCCTCTCCAACGCCGTGCTCTCCATCTTCCTCCTCCGCGCCACCCCCTCCCTCCCCGTCTGGCGCGTCTACCAGCTCTCGCTGCTCCTCGTCGACCTCTTCCTGCTCTACGGCACCTTCGCCTCGTACGCCCTGCAGGGACGGCTCGACCCGCTCGCGACCTGGCGGGTGGAGGACTGGGGCGCCGTGGCGATTACGACGCTGGCCGGGCTGGCGAGGGTGTCGTTCCTTTTGGGGCTGGGGTTTCCCAAAGCGCAGACGGCGAGGAAAGGTTGAATCAGATTGTAGGATGAGACTGCATAACGATGAAGATTGGACACTACGTAATGTAATGCAAGAGAACAGTATTGGATGCTTTCATTTTTGATAGTCAAATGAACAGGGTATCACCATATCCAGTCTATCCTCGGCCTGACCAGCCGTCTCTCCCCATAAGTCCAAAAATGATACCCCGAAATGTCGTTTGTGGCTTGACAATCCACAGCCAAGCTTGATGTCCTTGGCCACGTCCCTTCTCTACATGCTATCCAAAGATGACCTCTTGTACACCAACCACATCGTACAAACATCTCTCATAAATCGTCATTCACATCCTCTCTCCTCATCTCAGCCCAAACGCCCCCTTCTCGACGATGAACCGCACCGGCTTCCTCGCTCGTCGGCGGAAGCTGAGAGGCCTTCCGCCCAGGCCGACATGATTCGTGGTCCGCGATGGGCTTGGCAGCGGCAGGGGCACTTGCCCCGGTGACAGCCCGTTGCCACCACGCTCGTCGAATCCCCATCTCGTGATGCCTCCGCTTCGTATCCAGTTCTCGAGGTTGCGACACTGGCTCACATCAACCCACTGGAGCCTGCCGCAACCCTCAAGCAGATTCTCCACGCCGCCGCCGGTTACGCGGACGCAGCCGCGGACCGAAATGCCCTCGAGCTCATTCAAGTGCAACGATACTGACTGAAGACTGGCGTCCGAGACAGCACTTCCGCAGAAAGCAAGGCGAAGTTCGCGAAGTTGGGGGAGACCAAGCGCCACGACTTCTGTCGCGGTATCTGAAAGCGCGCAACAGAACGAAAGGTCCAGGTGAGTTAGGTTCTTGGCTGCGCCTACGAGAGCAACAACTGCGTTGTCGGAAAGGTAGGTGCAGTCTGCTAGGCACAAGTGGGAAAGGTTCAGGAACCGAAAAGGCGCCCACGACTGGAATCCGGCGTCCGTAATTGACGTGCATCGCGTGAGAGATAACGACTCCAGGCGATTGGACGCATGGGCCGCCAGGTGCGCCATTGACCTATCAGTGATGTGCTTGCAGTATGACAGATTGAGGTGCTTCAACCCAGGACAGCCAATAATCGTTCCAGGTTTCGGAATGTTGGCTGGTCGTTGCTGTGCCTGATGCGCCGCGGCTTTTTGAGGTTTGGCCTTGGCAGCAGAGCTGGAAATCACAACTTGCTTGCTCGCGGGTGGAGGCGGCGGCGGCTCGGGAACGACCCAGCCAACGACGCGAGCGAGCAGGTTGTCGCCTACCTTGCGACAGTTGCTCCAGTCGACCTCCTGCAAGCCCTTTGCGTTCTCGGCCATGTCGAGGATTTGGTTTGCGGATACGTCCCACACAGACCGCATCCGCCACCGCTTCACATTGCGGCCGCAGCTTTCCCATAAACAGCGGAAACCGTCGTCAGTGATGTGGAAACAGTTGCTGATATCGATGGTCTCAGGTCGCGTGCCAACAAAAGGGCCAATGGATGTCTTGATGTCCATGTCCGTGACCCTCCTGTTATACTCTGAAAGATCCAGGTCCAGACACACCTTGGGGTGTGTAGTCAACAATTTTCGCCAGTGGGAAGAAACGAGCCGCGCGCGCATAAGCTCTGCAATATCCAGAAACCGGAAGACCGAAACAAGCATGTCGTCGGGCAGCGCAGGGACTTGAGCCGGGTGCGGGCGGCGAGGTAGCATGCGAGCTCGCTTAACGGGCACCTCCGACTCGGGAGGAGATTGGGGGATGGAGAAGCGGAGGGGTGTAGAGTCAATCTGGTGCAGCCGAAAGCCGTTCATCCCTGTCGGCGAAGACATGTCCGACTGCGGGGTAGGAGGGGCCAGTGAGTTGCGGCGCCGGTTCCGCATGTTCTCCATGTCTACGCTCAAGAAAGGGTCGGGATCTTTTGGTTCCATGATATCGTTGTCGTCTTTCGTGGGCGACGTCGGCTTCGAAGGGGTTGTGAATGTGACGTGTGGTAACGCCTTGGGCGTTGTCGGCGTGGGCGGGTCTGACTTGCTTGTCCGCTCTCTTGGGTCCGCATCCGCCATCTCGACGTCCTCGTCCGACTTTTTGTAACGCTTCCTTGCTGTTTCCTCCACCTGCGACTTGATGTCAGGCGGACACCGGCTCCATAGTGTGTCCAGCGCATCGCCCGGGATCATCAAGCACTCCACCGTCGTGATGGCCCGCACAGTCGCCGTCCGGCCCTCTGACAAACCCAGGCTTGCAACCTCGCCGAAGTACTGACCAGCTTTCAATCGTGGGCGTATATATGAATCACGTGTGGTTCTCTTGAGGGGTTCCTGGGGGTTGGGTGACTCGTGTATTACCTCAGCTTCACCGCGAACGATGAAGAATATTTCGTTGCCCGCCGACCCTTGTTGAATGATGTCGGTAAACGGAGAATACGTCTTGGGCTGGGCGCTCAACCCAAGGAAATGGAGAATGTCGGGCGGTAATGTTGAAAATAGCGGCAGCTCTTTCAGCGTTTTGCGCACGTTGACGAATCCGCTACCGAGCGCGCTCCCCGCGGCAGGATCCTCGATTGCTCCAGGACTGGGCGACTTCCTCTTTTTCGAGTTCACAACAGCTCCCTCCTTAATGGTACCCACTTCGCCCGTTGATACCTCACCTGGTGCAGGCTCTCTTACTCCATTGATATGCGTGGACGGAGGCTTCAGAGGTTGTCCGCCTTCTTGCCGTTTTTTCTTGAGGATGTTCAACCGTTCTTGGGCTTCCTGGCGAATTGCCTTCTCCATGTCCGGAAACTTGGGCAACTCGGCCTGGAGATCCTCCTTCTTGAGTACTACAAGCAGACATTTCGTGCGAGCGATGATTGTCGCTGTGCGGGGGATGTTCATGAGCACGCCAATCTCACCGAAGAAGGCGCCGGGTTTGAGTTCGGCGTAGATGGCCTCGCCGTCTCGTGAGGTGACAGCGACAACGCCTCGCACCAGCCAGTACATTGCCCGAGCATCATCGCCCTCGGTCAGTATATGGTCTTGGGCTGCATGAACTTGTGGCCGTAGATGGTTACCTATCGCGGCCAAAAACTCTTCCGGTGCGGACACGAACAGGGGGAACGATCTAATGCGGTCAACCAAGTCGAGCGGCATATCCCGAATGGTCGAGGCGGTCAGGGGGGACGGGCGTATAGGACGGGTGGGATTCGAATCGACGTTGAAGGACCTGAGGAGGGAGATGGAATCAGGCACCCCGCCGGCACCGTGTGCCAGAGCCCGGTAGGGCGATGGCGATGTCGGGGATCGATTCCGCCTCATGGTCCGGGAGGGATGCCGCGAGCGTGGTCGTGTCGACGCCAGGTTTCCGATGTGCCTTGCCGGCTAAGCTCTCCACCCCAGAGGCAGGGCAGAGGGCCAGGGCTTGTCACAGGGCTTCGCAAATGGACACCCGAGCTGTCGCCTGTGTTTCGCAGGGCGGTCGGAGGGAAAAGTCCTCTCCTTGGCCGTGGAAGGACGTGGCTGGCGTCCCTAGATGGCTGAGAAGCTGGCCAAGCAGAAGTGTTGCGGACGGCGATGGTGCATGCTAGTCCGTGAGAACCTCAGGCGATAATCCCCAGCAACAGGGAACGCCGGGATTCTAGCAAGGCTGGCGGACGGGCGTTGAGATGTGGGCGACGTGTTTGCGCGGACCGGTCTGTTCGTTTCTTGTTTCTTGTCGCGTGCGGTGCGGGGAGCACACGTCGGCCGTAGCTGGCGGCGGGGCGTTGTGGGAGCTTTGGATGCGAGGGTCGGAGCGACTGACGACGCAGAGTGTCGCAGATCGTATCACGCGATGCGGCTGGTGGCTCTTCGATCACGATTGACGGGGAACAGGAGTCGGGGACGATCTGAATGTGTCGGCAGCGGTATCACGGGCTCGCTGCGTGGAGGCAGCGACGAAGGAGTTGTCGAAGACTCGGGTCGGATTTGGTGGGAGCTTGTTTGAGCGGCGGCTGCGGAAACAAAACGGAACGGTTAGTTTGGTGAGAGGTAATGCAGCGCGGGGGCGGTTGTGGACGACTCACCAAAACTGCTTGGGTGCAAGAAGGAAAGAGGCTGTTTCTCGTTTCTGTCTCTGTGGCTGAATGGGATTCCCGTCGCGGGATTCGGTCGGCCGCAAAGAGCGGGAAAGAACTGGCGAAAGCGGTGGAACGGAGCTGCTGCTGGGATCGGTGTCGCGGGATCGGAGGCGACAAACAGAGGTGGAACCGGTGGGCGTCGATCACAGCGCGGAAACGCTGGCGGCGGGTGCAAGGAGCAGGCAATTGAAGCTGCAAGCAGTGCGGCAACGGAGGAGCAGGAGGAGAAAGGAGGAGGAGAGGAGGCCGTGATGGACGAGGACGAAAGAGGCGGTCGTGACTGGGAGAGAACTGGGGCGACGGGGACGAGGAAGGTGGTGGGACGTGAGCGCAGGCGCAGGCGCAGGCGTGGGCGCGGGTTGGGCGTGGGCGTGGAACGTGGGACGTGGGACGTGGGACGTGGGGAAAGGGATTCCTTCACGTTTCTCGCAAGTGGGAAAGGCGCAGAGCAGGTGCAGATGCAGTGCAGGTAAGGAAGGTAGGGGCAAGTGCAGGTGCAGCGCAAGGGCCAGCAGAGTTCCAGAAGGAAGGAGCACCAAGTAGGAGCAGGAAACAGCAAGAGCAAGAGCAGAAGCAGAAGCAGAAGCAGAAGCAGGAGCAACCACGACCCGGAGCAAGAGCAAGAGCAAGAGCAACCTCCAGAAGCAGCAGCAGCAGCAGCGACGCAGTCGAGGTGGAGATCCATTGGCACACCCCGTCCACCTTAGGTACAGCACACTGCCCTGGGACCTGGGTGCTGCTTGCTGTGTGCTGTGCGGCAGGGCAGGAGCAGGCAGGGCGTCGCACTCTCAGGGTCACCTCCCTCGCACTTTCCACTCGCACAATGACGCTCGGAGGGTGGGGCACGACCGACGGGGAGGGTACCGAGGAGGTACCGCACTACCGGGGCACGGACGCTCAGGCACGGCGTCTCAGGGGTCGCAAGGACGTCACTGGCAGGGAAAAGGGACCTGCAAGTGACTGGACGCCAAAGCTTAAACTGGATGCACCTGAGGGACGGCGAGAGGAGCAGCCCGTATTCTAGAGGCAGGTGCTACCTCGTGGCAGTGACGGCCGGGGGCGGGGGAGGAAGAATTGCTAAGCTTCTGCCGGCACGTAAAAGACGTAACTGGGGACAACTCTCACGTACCTCCCTATTTTACTCCAGCTAAGCGCCTACTAGGTAGGTATTTGACCTCTCCAGCTAAGGTAAGCTGTCCAATGCCATGGCCCGCCCATTGGCCAAGCAGGCAAAGCATGTACGTACGTATTACACCATGTCTACGTAGTTTTACCTCGCCCACAAGGCTTGGGAACCCCGTCGGCGGAGCAGGACTGGGCCTGGGACTGGCGGATGAGAGATGATGCGACAAGACAAACTGCAGCATGCGCAGCTGCGGCGGCGGAGGGGTGACAAACAGACGGCGCGCCGCTGCTGGTGCAGTCATGCAGGACTGAAGCTTGCCGGCTGGTGACGCTGGCGCGTCTGCTAACACTACGGCGTAATTGCACCGTACCTACGGAGTACTGGGTTTGCGCACACATAGCAACCCATGTGCCTTACTTTTGGCTAGCCAGGAACCTTGTGCGCCGGTTGCCAAAGAGTGAAGTGTGTGTAGGGATGCCCTATCCAAGACGATGGCCGGATTGCCTGCTGCTGCTGCTGCTCCTATTCTGCGTCCGCCGCCGCTGCCCACGCCAGAAAAAGGAGCAGATTACAAGGCGCGCTCTGCATGTCAGTGAGGTCGAGTCGACCCATGCCACCATCCAGGCCCAATGTCGTGAGACGTTGGCCTAGGGCTGGCTCTGCTGGCGCCAGCGGATGCTTCCTGAATCTGGCACTTTTCCCGGTCGCTGGTGTGACGCGGGAACATGAATAAGGTAGCGCAAGGGCTAGAAGCTAGCAGCACGGAATGCCAGAACAGCTGCTACCTTCCCATCCTTCGCCTGAGGCGGGCTGCCAGAGCCGTACGAATAGACCCTTACAGCGCGTAGTGTGTGCGGTAAGGGATCGAGTGTGTACCTGCCAGGGCGCAGGGGGGCCGGAGAATAGAGGGCAAATCAAACGGGTGATCAAGGAGGCCGTCCGTGTCTTTGTTCTCTCGGGCTTCTGGCGCTGCTTCCATGGCGGCTTCCACGGCGGCTTCCACTTCCATTTCCTCTTCTCTGCCACGGGGCCAGAGCAGTCAGTTTCTTGCTTTTGCCTCCGCCACGCCGCCTCGGCCGCATCAAAACTCACCTTAGACTTCCCTCCCACAGGTTCATCTGCTTCCCATCCCACGTCCCACATCTCAAATCTCACACACATGCGATCTGAAGCAGCGCCGGGGGTCCTTCTAGAAGCTCGCAGCGGCGCAAGCGAGCTGCCCTCTCCCGCTGGCTCCCACTGCCGAGAGCTGCTGACCCTTGCGACAAGCACATGGGAAATTCGGAGGAGCAGGGAGGGGGGCGCGAAGTAGGCACGTAGGTAGAGCCTCGTCCGGTGCCAGCGCCTTGGGCATTGAGACGACGCCGCCTCAGCCTGCTTGCCTGGCTGGCTGCTTGCTTGCTCGCTGCCACGGCATCCGTGGACGGTGAGCCCCAACCGTGGAAATGAGGGCGAGAGGAGCGTGCAGCGGCGAATAACGAAAACGACGGCAGCGGCGCCCACCTGCCATCTGTTAGTGTTTCGCCCTGCCACAACCCTGCCATCGCCTCGTGTCTCTTGCTCCCCTTTGGGCTCACCCAGGTTGCCAGGGTACTCTCTTACCTCACTCTTGGGCGTCTTGCCATCGTCGAGCCCGGGATCCAAACTGCATGTGTGAGTGGACCGCCATCCCACCGCGTGTCTCAAAGATGCAGCCGGGGGGCCCCTGGCCCATCGCGGGCCCGAGACGGCGGGCACGGGGCACGAAACGGTCCCAGAAACGCGACGGTCCAGAGAGTCCACAGCGGCTGGAGAAGAGGGTGCACCCGGTCAACCATGTCGCTGCTGGCGATGAAGCTGGGGGATGGCGGCCAAGGGGGCACCAGCCGGCTGAGGGAAGGGGACGGCTGCGTGGAAGCGCCATGGAAGCCGTCTGGAAGGCTTCCACCGGGCGAGGGCTGTCTGACACGCCGTTTCGCTGGCGCGCCGGACGATCGAGATGTGCAGATGTGATGTGAGTTGTGAGTTGGACGATGCCTACCTGCCCCAACCGAAGTTGATGATAGTTTCGGTGGCAGGAAGAATGCAGAGGCAGAGGCAGGCAGGCCCTTATCGCTCCTGCGTCCTGACACAGCAGGAACTTGGTGTCTAGGTACCTAGGGAGGTATTGCAGACTGCCGGCAAGGAAGGTGCGGCCCTCGCAACTTCTCTCTCAAAAGCATACCACCTGAGAAATGGTGGAAAGAGTGGAATAGGAAGGAGCTGTGACGTCCGCCGTCATGTGGGTCTTGGCAAAACGCTTCCAAGCTCCCGGCCGCTTCTTTGTTCCCTCGTCCCGTCAACATCTGCACCCAGCTGCTGTGTCAACCACCCATCCACGTCTTCAAGCTGCAGCTAGCAGTGTCTCAACTTTGCTTTCGCTTCTTGACCTCGCCGCCCTCAGCACCACACCCAACTCTCCCACACGCCCCAGGCCCGAATGGCTCTTCAACACCACGGCCGGGCCGAACAAGCAAACGTCGCGGCGCTGCTTTGATGCTCTGAGTGGACAGCGAAGATACCTTTCATTCGGACAAACTCTGATCAGCCAATCCAGAGCCTCTCATTCGCCTCTGTGGCCGCGGCGTCGCCCCTGGGTCGCAGGGTTTTCTCCATCATCGCTCTGTCTCCCGCCCAGTGCTACGTTCCGGCCATGATTCGTCCCGTCGTCACTCGCTCTCTCGGCGCAGACCTCCGCCCATCGCCGTGGCCACGCGGCTCCAGGGACCAGACACCAGAGAGGACGAACCCGAGACAGCGACCAAGTTGCCGCAATCTGTTCTCAGCCCAACGGCCGGATCGCCAGACGACCTCCAGCACGCAAACACACACAAAGAGTCTCTGCTTAGACTTCGGTGTGGTGAAACACATCCCCCATGTCCTGGAGGCCACTGGCTGGGAACGCCTGCTGAGCATCAACAACGAGGGCAGACGCACCTTCCAACCAGCCGTCACTGCTTGCATGAACCGACGGGACACACTGGGCAAGAAACCCTCATTGCGCAGCGCGGCATAATATGCCGTCGGCCGCCGTTGGAGCTCCGCAGTCCGACTGATGCGGCAGCCACGCTGAGGCGGGCCAACGCTCACAAGCTTCGACGCCATCGCGAGTCCATCACTTTCCCACGTGTCGGCCAGATTCGATCGCCCTTCTAGAATCACGCACTGAACCCGGACCCAAACAACTGCCTCGTCCTCCCGCTCAGGGTCTCACCATCCACCCTGACCGCTGTCGCTTTTGTTTCCCTTTACGTGCCAAGCACTAATAATAGCGTCAACCTTCCATCAGACCCTGCTCTCTGGCCGTCGATCGAAGCCCAGCCTTGCACCTTGGCGACACGCGACGTGACCGATCATCTTGAGCTCTCTCCTCGCCCGCCTGATGGCTTTGCGCCCAATTTGAGCCGCAACACTGGACGCGCGAAGAATGGGACAACCCTGGCCTTCACGTGCCCTTCTCGACTTTAAACAAAAAAGATCCCTGCTTGCGTCGCCCAAATAGAATTAAATCGTGGATTTATCAGTAAAGCGGCGTTTCAAGACTCGGCACACGGTCCATGCTCCCTCGCTGGACGCCGTAATTGTTCCCCCATTCATCCGACGACATAATGGCTCGAGCTGATGCACCCCTGACTACACGGTGTAGCACCACGACCATGCTTGAGATTTCTTCCCTTGGCTACCGAGCGGCAACTGCACTGTCCATCGATATTCCCGGCTGCTAACTAGCTGTCAGTCAGGTCCATCGACTTCGAGAAGACTTCCAGCTTTGACTAGTGCCTCGTATCTCGCATCATCGTATCTCGCACATGGCATCTCGCACGTCGCCATTATACTTAGCGGTCTTCGCCATCGGCCTAACTTTGCGACGCCGCAAACCTTAGGAATGGCAGCAAACCAAGTTGCTGCCCGGGCAGCTAGGCGCCATTCTTCAAGAAGCTAGAGGAGGTTCTACAGTTTGTGCTAGCCCGTCCTATTGTTGCCGTCCAATCGCGGAGTAGCTTGTGTGTTTCAAGGTCACAGAATACCCGGTCCGAGTCTGTAGAGGTGCACAGTTTCGAGAGAATCCCGCAGTACTCTGGCACTGTCATCCACGAGGCAAAAAAAAAAAAAAAAAGACAATCGGTAAATGATGTTCCTGATTAAGGCTAATTCTTGTTCGTCTCTATGGCGCTCACCCTCCCCATCTTATCATCACCCCATTTTGACTCCAGGTTCAATAGCCGCGGCAATGTGCCGCCACCCATGAACCAGTGCGAACCGACGGCCTTAATACCTTCCAAATCATCTCTGGAAGAGTTTTGGTTAATCACGCATCATGCTGCGTCGCCTGGTTCTCGCTCTGACAAAGTTCTTGGCACGACTGACAGGCTGCAGGCCATACGGCACAGGTCTAGGCTGGGAGTTGCGGTACGGCCTGCGCGCGTCCCACGGCATTCTCAACGCGTCTCTCTGCCGCCCACAGTTGCTGGTTGTTCAGAAAATGATGTCAAATCATGGTCTTTCGGCGCGTCAGGGAGTGGCCAGATCCTTGGAACGGATGTGGAAAGGTTTCCTGGAACATTGACACTGCCGTTCCCGAACAGGGTATCCCGCGAGAGGTTGTGACGACGTAAGCCCTTCCTCTCCGAGGCGTGCGAAGCCGCTGCAAAGGCGATGTTCTGCCCGCGAGGTTCGGTTTGGGTGCCAAGAGGACTCGGCAAAAATGGCCCACTCCGGCAGGTGCAAAATGCCGACCGGACCACTGAAACGGGCCGCCCCGACAGTCGAGGCCGGGGACGTGTGGGTACGCGGACGGTACTGAGCGGCCTAGTGGCTCCCCGCGCATTTCACAAGTACAATTTGCGACCCATCGCGGCTTCACAGGCCGCAAAGTCCTTGAGTGCAGTCAAGACCTGCGGGGGAGTGGCAGCAGATGGCGCCATTGGCACAAAAGCATGCTCTGCCCAGGCCGTCATTCTGCGCCTTTGCCTCAGCAAAGATTGACTTCAAGGTCGACAGAAGGTCGTTGGACTTGGAGATCGGCGAGTTACCGGGCGATGATGCTTGATGTGATGGTTGAGAGAGGGCCGGGGCGGGATTCTCGACTGCGGGGCTTCCCTGGCCGGCCCCGGACAGGATCAAAGGATGTTGCTCCGAGTCGAGCGGCAGAGCCACAGCCGTTGCGACCAGGATGGCGAGGCAGATCTGTGAAGCTGCTGGGGCCCTCATGTTGCCGTTTTGTGGTGACGAGTCGGAATTAAGTTGGCGGTATGTTGGCGACGAGTATTCCGGGGCTTCTCTTTATGTGTGCGACTCGGCGAGCAGGCGGACCGGTTGATACTGCAACTCGTCGGACGGACAATGAGCCGGACTTTGTCGACTTCTTAAACGGATTCGACGCGCATGCAGCGGGCAGGCCAAGGGGTCTAACGAGCGTCCGTTTGTTTGGCGGAATCACAAGGGGCACCTTAAAAACAGCCACCACCACAGCGTGAAACAAGTGCGCACACAAAGACGAAAGGAGTCAAGAGTCGAGACCCGGTGCAGGTGGCTGGCTTTTTTTCGGTCGACAGGATGGGGGTCTCGGGTCAATTAATACGGACTGCAGTGTGGTGTTTCTTTCGGCAAAATCCCAGCTGCTTCGTCGCTGGCTATGCCAAGGACGCAAGCTACTCGCCGCTCCCAAAGGGATGGGTTGCCAGGCTGTTCTTACTGATATTGTCACGTCGTATCCGACGCGACGCTGGAAGCCTGGACATCCGAAGACGCAGAGGGGGCGAGACGAGTCCTGGCGCGAGCGCTGCTGGCCCGGCTCGTTCGTTTGATGCTGCGGCCCATGCGCGCGGGGGGGGGGGGGGGGGGGGGGGCCCCCCCCCACAAAAAAAAACAAACCGGGGGGGGGGGGGCCTGGGACAATTTCAATGGGCCCCAACGCGCCCGGGAAATGCTACCACAAAAA